>JAINUT010001203.1:0-37499 GCA_020205555.1 Panax stipuleanatus
GGTGATTAATAGACTGTGTTACTTCGTTCTAGTTTGATTAGCGTCAAAAAAGTGAAACCCATGACTATCGCATCCAAAACCATGCGTACATCTCACACAAGTCTTTATTTAGGGAGACCTTCTTATTGTTGCATTGATTCTCTAAAATTGTCAAAATCTAGGTGATTATGAGTCCTATTACTTCGTTCTAGTTGAAAATAGCATCAAAAGGAGCAATCCCATCACTATCGCGTCCAAAACGATGCGTAGATCTCACACAAGTCTTCATTTAGGGAGACCTTCATATTGTTTCATTGGTTGTTTTGAATTTACAAAGAAAGAGGTGATTAAGAGACTGTGTTACTTCGTTCTAGTTTTATTAGCGTCAAAAAAGTGAAACCCATGACTATCGCGTCCAAAACCATGCGTACATCTCACATAAGTCTTTATTTAGGGAGACCTTCTTATTGTTTCATTAGTTCTCTCAAATTGTCAAAATATAAGTGATTATGAGTCCTATTACTTCGTTCTAGTTGAAATTAGCATCAAAAGGAGCAATCACATCACTATCGCGTCCAAAACGATGCGTACATGTCACACAAGTCTTGATTTATGGAGACCTTCTTATTGTTTAATTGGTTCTCTAAAATTGTAAAATAAAGAGGTGATTATGAGTCCTATGATTTCGATCTAGTTTAATTAGCGTCAAAATGAGCAATCCAATCACTAGTGCATTCAAAACGATCCGTACATCTCACACAAGTCTTCATTTAGAGAGACCTTCTTATTGTTTGATTAGTTCTCTCAAATTGTTAAAATATAGGTGATTATGAGTCCTATTACTTCATTCTAGTTGAAATTAGCATCAAAAGGAGCAATCCCATCACTATCGCGTCCAAAACGATGTGTAAATCTCATACAAGTCTTCATTTAGGGAGACCTTCATATTATTTCATTGGTTGTTTCGAATTTACAAAGAAAGAGGTGATTAAGAGTTGTTACTTCGTTCTAGTTTGACTAGCGTCAAAAGGAGAAACCCATGACTATCGCGTCCAAAACCATGCGTACATCTCACACAAGTCTTCATTTAGGGAGACCTTCATATTGTTTCAGTGGTTGTTTCGAATTTACAAAGAAAGAGGTGATTAAGAGATTTTGTTACTTCGTTCTAGTTTGATTAGAGTTAAAAAGGAAAACCCATGACTATCGCGTCCAAAACGATGCGTAGATCTCACACAAGTCTTCATTTAGGGAGACCTTCATATTGTTTCATTGGTTGTTTCGAATTTACAAAGAAAGAGATGATTAAGAGTTGTATTACTTCGTTCTAGTTTGATTAGCGTCAAAAGTAGAAACCCATGACTATCGCGTTCAGAGTCATGCGTACATCTCACACAAGCCTTCATTTAGGGAGACCTTCTTATTATTTCATTGGTTCTCTAAAATTGTCAAAGAAAGAGGTGATTAGGAGTCCTATTAATTCGTTCTAATTTGATTAGCATCAAAAGGAACTAATCAATGACTACCGCGTTAAAAACGATGCGTACATCTCACACAAGTCTTGATTTAGGGAGACCTTCTTATTGTTTCATGGGTTCTCTCAACTTGTCAAAGAAATAGATGATTATGAGTCCTATGACTTCGTTCTAGATTGATTAGCATCAAAAGGAGCAATCCTTTCACTAGTGCATTCAAAACGATCCGTACATCTCACACAAGTCTTCATTTAGGGAGACCTTCTGATTGTTTGATTAGTTCTCTCAAATTGTCAAAATATGGTGATTATGAGTCCTATTACTTCATTCTAGTTAAAATTAGCATCAAAAGGAGCAATCACATCACTATCGCGTCCAAAACGACGCGTAGATCTCACACAAGTCTTCATTTAGGGAGACCTTCATATTGTTTCATTGGTTGTTTTAATTTACAAAGAAAGAGGTGATTAATAGACTGTGTTACTTCGTTCTAGTTTGATTAGCGTCAAAAAAGTGAAACCCATGACTATCGCATCCAAAACCATGCGTACATCTCACACAAGTCTTTATTTAGGGAGACCTTCTTATTGTTGCATTGATTCTCTAAAATTGTCAAAATCTAGGTGATTATGAGTCCTATTACTTCGTTCTAGTTGAAAATAGCATCAAAAGGAGCAATCCCATCACTATCGCGTCCAAAACGATGCGTAGATCTCACACAAGTCTTCATTTAGGGAGACCTTCATATGTTTCATTGGTTGTTTTGAATTTACAAAGAAAGAGGTGATTAAGAGACTGTGTTACTTCGTTCTAGTTTTATTAGCGTCAAAAAAGTGAAACCCATGACTATCGCGTCCAAAACCATGCGTACATCTCACATAAGTCTTTATTTAGGGAGACCTTCTTATTGTTTCATTAGTTCTCTCAAATTGTCAAAATATAAGTGATTATGAGTCCTATTACTTCGTTCTAGTTGAAATTAGCATCAAAAGGAGCAATCACATCACTATCGCGTCCAAAACGATGCGTACATGTCACACAAGTCTTGATTTATGGAGACCTTCTTATTGTTTAATTGGTTCTCTAAAATTGTAAAATAAAGAGGTGATTATGAGTCCTATGATTTCGATCTAGTTTAATTAGGTCAAAAGGAGCAATCCAATCACTAGTGCATTCAAAACGATCCGTACATCTCACACAAGTCTTCATTTAGAGAGACCTTCTTATTGTTTGATTAGTTCTCTCAAATTGTTAAAATATAGGTGATTATGAGTCCTATTACTTCATTCTAGTTGAAATTAGCATCAAAAGGAGCAATCCCATCACTAGTCCAAAACGATGCGTAAATCTCATACAAGTCTTCATTTAGGGAGACCTTCATATTTCATTGGTTGTTTCGAATTTACAAAGAAAGAGGTGATTAAGAGTTGCGTTACTTCGTTCTAGTTGATTAGCGTAAAAGGAGAAACCCATGACTATCGTGTCCAAAACTATGCGTACATCTCACACAAGACTTCATTTAGGGAGACCATCTTATTGTTTCATTACTTCTCTCAAATTGTCAAAAAGAGGTGATTTGAGTCCATTACTTAGTTCTAGTTTGAAATTAGCATCAAAAGGAGCAACCCATCACTATCGCGTCCAAAACGATGTGTAGATCTCATACAAGTCTTCATTTAGGGAGACCTTCATTTTTCATTGGTTGTTTCGAATTTACAAAGAAAGGTGATTAAGAGTTGTATTACTTCGTTCTAGTTTGATTAGCGTCAAAAGTAGAAACCCATGACTATCGCGTCAAGTCATGCGTACATCTCACACAAGCCTTCATTTAGGGAGACCTTCTTATTATTTCATTGTGTTTCAATTGTCAAAGAAAGAGGTGATTAGAGAGTTGTTATTCGTTCTAATTTGATTAGCATAAAAGGGAAAATCAATGACTACGCGCAAAACGATGCGTACATCTCACACAAGTCTTCATTTAGGGAGACCTTCATATTGTTTCATGGTTTTCGAATTTCAAAGAAAGATGATTAGAGTTGTATACTTCGTTCTAGTTGATTAGCATCAAAAGAGAAACCCAACTATCACTTCAGAGTCATGCGTACATCTCACACAAGTCTTCATTTAGGGAGACCTTCTTATTGTTTGATTAGTTCTCTCAAATTGTCAAAAAAGGTGATTAGAGTCCTATTATTCGTTCTAATTTGATTAGCATCAAAAGGAACTAATCATGACTACCGCGTAAAAACGATGCGTACATCTCACACAAGTCTTCATTTAGGGAGACCTTCTATTGTTTCATGGGTTTTAATGTCAAAGAAAAGATGATTATGAGTCCTATGACTTCGTTCTAGATTGATTAGCATCAAAAGAAATCCATGACTATGCATCAAAACGATGCGTACATCTCACACAAGTCTTATTTAGGGAGACCTTCATTGTTTGATATTTCTCAAATTGTCAAAATATAGGTGATTATGAGTCCTATTACTTCATTCTAGTTAAAATAGCATCAAAAGGAGCAATCCATCACTATCGCGTCCAAAACGACGCGTAGATCTCACACAAGTCTTCATTTAGGGAGACCTTCATATTGTTTCATTGGTTGTTTTAATTTACAAAGAAAGAGGTGATTAATAGACTGTGTTACTTCGTTCTAGTTTATTAGCGTCAAAAAGTGAAACCCATGACTATCGCTCCAAAACCATGCGTACATCTCACACAAGTCTTTATTTAGGGAGACCTTCTTATTGTTGCATTATTCTCTAAATTGTCAAAATCTAGTGATATGAGTCCTATTACTTCGTTCTAGTTGAAATAGCATCAAAAGGAGCAATCCATCACTATCGCGTCCAAAACGACATGTTACAAAAATGCGTACATCTCACACAGTCTTCATTTAGGGAGACCTTCATATTGTTTATTGGTGTTCTCTAAAATTTAAAAAAGGTGATTAGAGTGTGTTATTTCGTTCTAGTTTAATTAGCGTCAAAAGGAAACCCAACTATGCGTCCAAAACGATGCGTAATCTCACAAAGTCTTCATTTAGGGAGACCTTCTTATTGTTTCATTAGTTCTTCAAATTGTTAAAAAAAGTGATTATGAGTCCTATTACTTCGTTCTAGTTGAAATTAGCTCAAAAGGAGCAATCCATCACTATCGCGTCCAAAACGATGCGTACATCTCACACAAGCTTATTTAGGGAGACCTTCTTATGTTCATTGGTTCTCTAAAATTGTAAAAAGAGGTGATTAAGAGTCCTAATTTCGTTCTAGTTTAATTAGCTCAAAGGAGCAACCAATCACTATCGCGTAAAACGATCGTACATCTCACAAAGTCTTCATTTAGGGAGACCTTCTTATTGTTTCATTGGTTCTCTCAATTAAAATAAGGTGATTATGAGTCCTATTACTTCATTCTAGTTTGAAATTAGCATCAAAAGGAGAATCCATCTATCGCGTCAAACGAGTTAATCTCACACAAGCTCATTAGGGAGACCTTCATATTATTTCATTGGTGTTCAATTGTACAAAGAAAGAGGTGATTAGATTGTATTACTTCGTTCTAGTTTGATTAGCATCAAAAGGAGAAACCCAGGACTATCGCGTTCCAAACCATGCGTACATCTCACACAAGTCTTCATTTAGGGAGACCTTCATATTGTTTCAGTGGTGTCTTCAATTCAAAGAAAGAGGTGATTAAGAGATTTTGTTACTTCGTTCTAGTTGATTAGAGTTAAAAAGAGAGGAAACCATGACTATCGGTCAAAACGATGCGTACATCTCACACAAGTCTTCATTTAGGGAGACCTTCATAGTTTCATGGTGTCTTCGAATTTCAAGAAAGATATGATTAGAGTTGTATTACTTGTTCTAGTTGATTAGCATCAAAAGAGAAACCCATGACTACACGTTCAGAGTCATGCGTAATCTCACACAAGCCTTCATTTAGGGAGACCTTCTATTATTTCATTGGTTCTCTAAAATTGTCAAAGAAAAGAGGTGATTAGAGTCCTATTAATTCGTTCTAATTTGATTAGCATCAAAAGGAACTAATCATGACTACCGCGTCCAAAACGATGCGTATACACTCACACAAGTCTTGATTTAGGGAGACCTTCTTATTGTTTCATGGGTTCTCAACTTGTCAAAGAAATAGATGTTATAGTATATGACTTCGTTCTAGATTGATTAGCATCAAAAGGAGCAATCCTTTCACTAGTGCATTCAAAACGATCCGTACATCTCACACAAGTCTTCATTTAGGGAGACCTTCTGATTGTTTGAGTTCTCTCAATTGTCAAAAATAGGTGATTATGAGTCCTATTACTTCATTCTAGTTAAAATTAGCATCAAAAGGAGCAATCACATCACTATCGCGTCCAAAACGACGCGTAGATCCAACACAAGTCTTCATTTAGGGAGACCTTCTATTGTTTCATGGTTGTTTTAATTTACAAAGAAAGAGGTGATTATAGACTGTGTTACTTCGTTCTAGTTGATTAGCGTCAAAAAAGTGAAACCCATGACTATCGCATCCAAAACCATGCGTACATCTCACACAAGTTCTTATTTAGGAGGACCTTCTATTGTTGCAATTGATTCTCTAAAATTGTCAAAATCTAGGTGATTATGAGTCCTATTACTTCGTTCTAGTTGAAAATAGCATCAAAAGGAGCAATCCATCACTATCGCGTCCAAAACGATGCGTAGATCTCACAAGTCTTCATTTAGGGAGACCTTCATATGTTTCATTGTTGTTTCAAATTTACAAAGAAAGAGGTGATTAGAGACTGTTTACTTCGTTCTAGTTTATTAGCGTCAAAAAGGAAACCCATGACTATCGCGTCCAAAACATGCGTACATCTCACATAAGTCTTATTTAGGGAGACCTTCTTATTGTTTCATTAGTTCTCTCAAATTGTCAAAATATAAGGATTATGAGTCCTATTACTTCGTTCTAGTTGAAATTAGCATCAAAAGGAGCAATCACATCACTATCGCGTCCAAAACCGATGCGTACATGTCACACAAGTCTTGATTTATGGAGACCTCTATTGTTTAATTGGTCTCTAAAATTGAAAATAAAGAGGTGATTATGAGTCCTATGATTCGATCTAGTTTATTAGCGTCAAAAGGAGCAATCAATCACTATGCATTCAAAACGATCCGTACATCTCAAAAGTCTTCATTTAGAGAGACCTTCTTATGTTTGATTAGTTCTCTCAAATTGTTAAAATATAGGTGATTGAGTCCTATACTTCATCTAGTTGAAATTAGCATCAAAAGGAGCAATCCCATACTATCGCTTCAAAACGATGTAAATCTCATACAAGTCTTCATTTAGGGAGACCTTCATTTATTTCATTGGTTGTTTCGAATTTACAAAGAAAGAGGTGATTAAGAGTTGTATTACTTCGTTCTAGTTGACTAGAGTCAAAAGGAGAAACATGACTATCGCGTCCAAAACGATGCGTACATCTCACAAGTCTTCATTTAGGGAGACCTTCTATTGTTTCAGTGGTTGTCGAATTTCAAAGAAAGAAGAGTGATTAAGAGATTTGTTCTTCGTTCTAGTTTGATTAGAGTTAAAAGGAGAAACCCATGACTATCGTTCCAACGACGATGCGTAGATCTCACACAAGTCTTCATTTAGGGAGACCTTCATATTGTTTCATTGTTGTTCTGAATTTACAAAGAAAGAGGTGAGAGTGTATTACTTCGTTCTAGTTTGATTAGCGTCAAAAGCAAAATCACTGACACGCTTCGATGCGTACATCTCAACAAGCCTTCATTTAGGGAGACCTTCTTATTATTTCATTGGTTCTCTAAAATTGTCAAAGAAAGAGGTGATTAGGAGTCCTAATTCGTTCTAATTTGATTAGCATCAAAAGGAAATCCATCACGCGAAAAACGATGCGTACATCTCACACAAGTCTTGATTTAGGGAGACTTCTTATTGTTTCATGGGTTCTCTCAACTTGTCAAATAGGATGATTATGAGTCTATGACGTTCTAGTTGATTAGCATCAAAAGGAGCAATCCTTTCACTAGTGCATTCAAAACGATCCGTACATCTCACACAAGTCTTCATTTAGGGAGACCTTATGTTTGTTGTTCTCTCAAATTGTCAAAAATAGGTGATTATGACTATTACTTCATTCTAGTTAAAATTAGCATCAAAAGGAAACAACTATCGCGTCCAAAACGATGCGTAGATCTCACAAGTCTTCATTTAGGGAGACCTTATTGTTTCATTTTGTTTTAATTTACAAAAGAGGGTGATTTAGACGTGTTACTTCGTTCTAGTTTGATTAGCGTCAAAAGTGAAACCCATGACTATCGCATCCAAAACCATGCGTACATCTCACACAAGTCTTTATTTAGGGAGACCTTATTGTTGCAGTGATTCTCTAAAATTGTCAAAATCTAGGTGATTGATGAGTATTACTTCGTTCTAGTTGAAAATAGCATCAAAAGGAAATCCCATCACTATCGCGTCCAAAACGATGCGTAGATCTCACACAAGTCTTCATTTAGGGAGACTTCTTATTGTTCTTGTTTTGAATTGTACAAAGAAAGAGGTGATTAGAGGTGTTACTTCGTTCTAGTTTATTAGCGTCAAAAAAGTGAAACCCATGACTATCGCGTCCAAAACCATGCGTACATCTCACATAAGTCTTATTTAGGGAGACCTTCTATTGTTTCATTAGTTCTCTCAAATTGTAAAATATAAGTGATTATGAGTCCTATACTTCGTTCTAGTGAAATTAGCATCAAAAGGAGCAATCACATCACTATCGCGTCCAAAACGATGCGTACATGTCACACAAGTCTTGATTTATGGAGACCTCTTATTGTTTAATTGGTTCTCTAAAATTGTAAAATAAAGAGGTGATTATGAGTCCTATGATTCGATCTAGTTTAATTAGCGTCAAAAGGAGCAATCCAATCACTAGTGCATTCAAAACGATCCGTACATCACAACAAGTCTTCATTTAGAGAGACCTTCTATTTGATTAGTTTCTCTCAAATTGTTAAAATATAGGTGATTATGAGTCCTATTACTTCATTCTAGTTGAAATTAGCATCAAAAGGAGCAATCCCATCATATCGCGTCCAAAACGATGCGTAAATCTCATACAAGTCTTCATTTAGGGAGACCTTCAATTTTTCATTGGTTGTTCGAATTTACAAAGAAAGAGGTGATTAAGAGTTTACTTCGTTCTAGTTTGACTAGCGTAAAAAGGAGAAAACCCATGACTATCGCGTCCAAAACCATGCGTACATCTCACACAAGTCTTCATTTAGGGAGACCTTCATATTGTTTCAGTGGTTGTTTCGAATTTACAAAGAAAGAGGTGATTAAGAGATTTGTTACTTCGTCTAGTTTGATTAGAGTTAAAAAGGAGAAACCATGACTATCGCGTCCAAAACGATGCGTAGATCTCACACAAGTCTTCATTTAGGGAGACCTTATTGTTTCATTGGTTGTTTCGAATTTACAAAGAAAGAGATGATTAAGAGTTGTATTACTTCGTTCTAGTTTGATTAGCGTCAAAAGTAGAAACCCATGACTATCGCGTTCAGAGTCATGCGTACATCTCACACAAGCCTTCATTTAGGGAGACCTTCTTATTATTTCATTGGTTCTCTAAAATTGTCAAAGAAAGAGGTGATTAGGAGTCCTATTAATTCGTTCTAATTTGATTAGCATCAAAAGGAACTAATCAATGACTACCGCGTTAAAAACGATGCGTACATCTCACACAAGTCTTGATTTAGGGAGACCTTCTTATTGTTTCATGGGTTCTCTCAACTTGTCAAAGAAATAGATGATTATGAGTCCTATGACTTCGTTCTAGATTGATTAGCATCAAAAGGAGCAATCCTTTCACTAGTGCATTCAAAACGATCCGTACATCTCACACAAGTTCATTTAGGGAGACCTTCTGATTGTTTGATTAGTTCTCTCAAATTGTCAAAATATAGGTGATTATGAGTCCTATTACTTCATTCTAGTTAAAATTAGCATCAAAAGGAGCAATCACATCACTATCGCGTCCAAAACGACGCGTAGATCTCACACAAGTCTTCATTTAGGGAGACCTTCATATTGTTTCATTGGTTGTTTTAATTTACAAAGAAAGAGGTGATTAATAGACTGTGTTACTTCGTTCTAGTTTGATTAGCGTCAAAAAAGTGAAACCCATGACTATCGCATCCAAAACCATGCGTACATCTCACACAAGTCTTTATTTAGGGAGACCTTCTTATTGTTGCATTGATTCTCTAAAATTGTCAAAATCTAGGTGATTATGAGTCCTATTACTTCGTTCTAGTTGAAAATAGCATCAAAAGGAGCAATCCATCACTATCGCGTCCAAAACGATGCGTAGATCTCACACAAGTCTTCATTTAGGGAGACCTTCATATTGTTTCATTGGTTGTTTTGAATTTACAAAGAAAGAGGTGATTAAGAGACTGTGTTACTTCGTTCTAGTTTTATTAGCGTCAAAAAAGTGAAACCCATGACTATCGCGTCCAAAACCATGCGTACATCTCACATAAGTCTTTATTTAGGGAGACCTTCTTATTGTTTCATTAGTTCTCTCAAATTGTCAAAATATAAGTGATTATGAGTCCTATTACTTCGTTCTAGTTGAAATTAGCATCAAAAGGAGCAATCACATCACTATCGCGTCCAAAACGATGCGTACATGTCACACAAGTCTTGATTTATGGAGACCTTCTTATTGTTTAATTGGTTCTCTAAAATTGTAAAATAAAGAGGTGATTATGAGTCCTATGATTTCGATCTAGTTTAATTAGCGTCAAAAGGAGCAATCCAATCACTAGTGCATTCAAAACGATCCGTACATCTCACACAAGTCTTCATTTAGAGAGACCTTCTTATTGTTTGATTAGTTCTCTCAAATTGTTAAAATATAGGTGATTATGAGTCCTATTACTTCATTCTAGTTGAAATTAGCATCAAAAGGAGCAATCCCATCACTATCGCGTCCAAAACGATGCGTAAATCTCATACAAGTCTTCATTTAGGGAGACCTTCATATTATTTCATTGGTTGTTTCGAATTTACAAAGAAAGAGGTGATTAAGAGTTGTATTACTTCGTTCTAGTTTGACTAGCGTCAAAAGGAGAAACCCATGACTATCGCGTCCAAAACCATGCGTACATCTCACACAAGTCTTCATTTAGGGAGACCCATATTGTTTCAGTGGTTGTTTCGAATTTACAAAGAAAGAGGTGATTAAGAGATTTGTTACTTCGTTCTAGTTTGATTAGAGTTAAAAAGGAGAAACCCATGACTATCGCGTCCAAAACGATGCGTAGATCTCACACAAGTCTTCATTTAGGGAGACCTTCATATTGTTTCATGGTTGTTTCGAATTTACAAAGAAAGAGATGATTAAGAGTTGTATTACTTCGTTCTAGTTTGATTAGCGTCAAAAGTAGAAACCCATGACTATCGCGTTCAGAGTCATGCGTACATCTCACACAAGCCTTCATTTAGGGAGACCTTCTTATTATTTCATTGGTTCTCTAAAATTGTCAAAGAAAGAGGTGATTAGGAGTCCTATTAATTCGTTCTAATTTGATTAGCATCAAAAGGAACTAATCAATGACTACCGCGTTAAAAACGATGCGTACATCTCACACAAGTCTTGATTTAGGGAGACCTTCTTATTGTTTCATGGGTTCTCTCAACTTGTCAAAGAAATAGATGATTATGAGTCCTATGACTTCGTTCTAGATTGATTAGCATCAAAAGGAGCAATCCTTTCACTAGTGCATTCAAAACGATCCGTACATCTCACACAAGTCTTCATTTAGGGAGACCTTCTGATTGTTTGATTAGTTCTCTCAAATTGTCAAAATATAGGTGATTATGAGTCCTATTACTTCATTCTAGTTAAAATTAGCATCAAAAGGAGCAATCACATCACTATCGCGTCCAAAACGACGCGTAGATCTCACACAAGTCTTCATTTAGGGAGACCTTCATATTGTTTCATTGGTTGTTTTTAATTTACAAAGAAAGAGGTGATTAATAGACTGTGTTACTTCGTTCTAGTTTGATTAGCGTCAAAAAAGTGAAACCCATGACTATCGCATCCAAAACCATGCGTACATCTCACACAAGTCTTTATTTAGGGAGACCTTCTTATTGTTGCATTGATTCTCTAAAATTGTCAAAATCTAGGTGATTATGAGTCCTATTACTTCGTTCTAGTTGAAAATAGCATCAAAAGGAGCAATCCCATCACTATCGCGTCCAAAACGATGCGTAGATCTCACACAAGTCTTCATTTAGGGAGACCTTCATATTGTTTCATTGGTTGTTTTGAATTTACAAAGAAAGAGGTGATTAAGAGACTGTGTTACTTCGTTCTAGTTTTATTAGCGTCAAAAAAGTGAAACCCATGACTATCGCGTCCAAAACCATGCGTACATCTCACATAAGTCTTTATTTAGGGAGACCTTCTTATTGTTTCATTAGTTCTCTCAAATTGTCAAAATATAAGTGATTATGAGTCCTATTACTTCGTTCTAGTTGAAATTAGCATCAAAAGGAGCAATCACATCACTATCGCGTCCAAAACGATGCGTACATGTCACACAAGTCTTGATTTATGGAGACCTTCTTATTGTTTAATTGGTTCTCTAAAATTGTAAAATAAAGAGGTGATTATGAGTCCTATGATTTCGATCTAGTTTAATTAGCGTCAAAAGGAGCAATCCAATCACTAGTGCATTCAAAACGATCCGTACATCTCACACAAGTCTTCATTTAGAGAGACCTTCTTATTGTTTGATTAGTTCTCTCAAATTGTTAAAATATAGGTGATTATGAGTCCTATTACTTCATTCTAGTTGAAATTAGCATCAAAAGGAGCAATCCCATCACTATCGCGTCCAAAACGATGCGTAAATCTCATACAAGTCTTCATTTAGGGAGACCTTCATATTATTTCATTGGTTGTTTCGAATTTACAAAGAAAGAGGTGATTAAGAGTTGTATTACTTCGTTCTAGTTTGACTAGCGTCAAAAGGAGAAACCCATGACTATCGCGTCCAAAACCATGCGTACATCTCACACAAGTCTTCATTTAGGGAGACCTTCATATTGTTTCAGTGGTTGTTTCGAATTTACAAAGAAAGAGGTGATTAAGAGATTTTGTTACTTCGTTCTAGTTTGATTAGAGTTAAAAAGGAGAAACCCATGACTATCGCGTCCAAAACGATGCGTAGATCTCACACAAGTCTTCATTTAGGGAGACCTTCATATTGTTTCATTGGTTGTTTCGAATTTACAAAGAAAGAGATGATTAAGAGTTGTATTACTTCGTTCTAGTTTGATTAGCGTCAAAAGTAGAAACCCATGACTATCGCGTTCAGAGTCATGCGTACATCTCACACAAGCCTTCATTTAGGGAGACCTTCTTATTATTTCATTGGTTCTCTAAAATTGTCAAAGAAAGAGGTGATTAGGAGTCCTATTAATTCGTTCTAATTTGATTAGCATCAAAAGGAACTAATCAATGACTACCGCGTTAAAAACGATGCGTACATCTCACACAAGTCTTGATTTAGGGAGACCTTCTTATTGTTTCATGGGTTCTCTCAACTTGTCAAAGAAATAGATGATTATGAGTCCTATGACTTCGTTCTAGATTGATTAGCATCAAAAGGAGCAATCCTTTCACTAGTGCATTCAAAACGATCCGTACATCTCACACAAGTCTTCATTTAGGGAGACCTTCTGATTGTTTGATTAGTTCTCTCAAATTGTCAAAATATAGGTGATTATGAGTCCTATTACTTCATTCTAGTTAAAATTAGCATCAAAAGGAGCAATCACATCACTATCGCGTCCAAAACGACGCGTAGATCTCACACAAGTCTTCATTTAGGGAGACCTTCATATTGTTTCATTGGTTGTTTTAATTTACAAAGAAAGAGGTGATTAATAGACTGTGTTACTTCGTTCTAGTTTGATTAGCGTCAAAAAAGTGAAACCCATGACTATCGCATCCAAAACCATGCGTACATCTCACACAAGTCTTTATTTAGGGAGACCTTCTTATTGTTGCATTGATTCTCTAAAATTGTCAAAATCTAGGTGATTATGAGTCCTATTACTTCGTTCTAGTTGAAAATAGCATCAAAAGGAGCAATCCCATCACTATCGCGTCCAAAACGATGCGTAGATCTCACACAAGTCTTCATTTAGGGAGACCTTCATATTGTTTCATTGGTTGTTTTGAATTTACAAAGAAAGAGGTGATTAAGAGACTGTGTTACTTCGTTCTAGTTTTATTAGCGTCAAAAAAGTGAAACCCATGACTATCGCGTCCAAAACCATGCGTACATCTCACATAAGTCTTTATTTAGGGAGACCTTCTTATTGTTTCATTAGTTCTCTCAAATTGTCAAAATATAAGTGATTATGAGTCCTATTACTTCGTTCTAGTTGAAATTAGCATCAAAAGGAGCAATCACATCACTATCGCGTCCAAAACGATGCGTACATGTCACACAAGTCTTGATTTATGGAGACCTTCTTATTGTTTAATTGGTTCTCTAAAATTGTAAAATAAAGAGGTGATTATGAGTCCTATGATTTCGATCTAGTTTAATTAGCGTCAAAAGGAGCAATCCAATCACTAGTGCATTCAAAACGATCCGTACATCTCACACAAGTCTTCATTTAGAGAGACCTTCTTATTGTTTGATTAGTTCTCTCAAATTGTTAAAATATAGGTGATTATGAGTCCTATTACTTCATTCTAGTTGAAATTAGCATCAAAGGAGCAATCCCATCACTATCGCGTCCAAAACGATGCGTAAATCTCATACAAGTCTTCATTTAGGGAGACCTTCATATTATTTCATTGGTTGTTTCGAATTTACA
This sequence comes from Panax stipuleanatus, assembly GCA_020205555.1. NCBI lineage: Eukaryota > Viridiplantae > Streptophyta > Magnoliopsida > Apiales > Araliaceae > Panax > Panax stipuleanatus. The sequence continues at coordinate 14,394 of JAINUT010001203.1, forward strand.
AAGAAAGAGGTGATTAAGAGTTGTATTACTTCGTTCTAGTTTGACTAGCGTCAAAAGGAGAAACCCATGACTATCGCGTCCAAAACCATGCGTACATCTCACACAAGTCTTCATTTAGGGAGACCTTCATATTGTTTCAGTGGTTGTTTCGAATTTACAAAGAAAGAGGTGATTAAGAGATTTTGTTACTTCGTTCTAGTTTGATTAGAGTTAAAAAGGAGAAACCCATGACTATCGCGTCCAAAACGATGCGTAGATCTCACACAAGTCTTCATTTAGGGAGACCTTCATATTGTTTCATTGGTTGTTTCGAATTTACAAAGAAAGAGATGATTAAGAGTTGTATTACTTCGTTCTAGTTTGATTAGCGTCAAAAGTAGAAACCCATGACTATCGCGTTCAGAGTCATGCGTACATCTCACACAAGCCTTCATTTAGGGAGACCTTCTTATTATTTCATTGGTTCTCTAAAATTGTCAAAGAAAGAGGTGATTAGGAGTCCTATTAATTCGTTCTAATTTGATTAGCATCAAAAGGAACTAATCAATGACTACCGCGTTAAAAACGATGCGTACATCTCACACAAGTCTTGATTTAGGGAGACCTTATTGTTTCATGGGTTCTCTCAACTTGTCAAAGAAATAGATGATTATGAGTCCTATGACTTCGTTCTAGATTGATTAGCATCAAAAGGAGCAATCCTTTCACTAGTGCATTCAAAACGATCCGTACATCTCACACAAGTCTTCATTTAGGGAGACCTTCTGATTGTTTGATTAGTTCTCTCAAATTGTCAAAATATAGGTGATTATGAGTCCTATTACTTCATTCTAGTTAAAATTAGCATCAAAAGGAGCAATCACATCACTATCGCGTCCAAAACGACGTAGATCTCACACAAGTCTTCATTTAGGGAGACCTTCATATTGTTTCATTGGTTGTTTTTAATTTACAAAGAAAGAGGTGATTAATAGACTGTGTTACTTCGTTCTAGTTTGATTAGCGTCAAAAAAGTGAAACCCATGACTATCGCATCCAAAACCATGCGTACATCTCACACAAGTCTTTATTTAGGGAGACCTTCTTATTGTTGCATTGATTCTCTAAAATTGTCAAAATCTAGGTGATTATGAGTCCTATTACTTCGTTCTAGTTGAAAATAGCATCAAAAGGAGCAATCCCATCACTATCGCGTCCAAAACGATGCGTAGATCTCACACAAGTCTTCATTTAGGGAGACCTTCATATTGTTTCATTGGTTGTTTTGAATTTACAAAGAAAGAGGTGATTAAGAGACTGTGTTACTTCGTTCTAGTTTTATTAGCGTCAAAAAAGTGAAACCCATGACTATCGCGTCCAAAACCATGCGTACATCTCACATAAGTCTTTATTTAGGGAGACCTTCTTATTGTTTCATTAGTTCTCTCAAATTGTCAAAATATAAGTGATTATGAGTCCTATTACTTCGTTCTAGTTGAAATTAGCATCAAAAGGAGCAATCACATCACTATCGCGTCCAAAACGATGCGTACATGTCACACAAGTCTTGATTTATGGAGACCTTCTTATTGTTTAATTGGTTCTCTAAAATTGTAAAATAAAGAGGTGATTATGAGTCCTATGATTTCGATCTAGTTTAATTAGCGTCAAAAGGAGCAATCCAATCACTAGTGCATTCAAAACGATCCGTACATCTCACAAAGTCTTCATTTAGAGAGACCTTCTTATTGTTTGATTAGTTCTCTCAAATTGTTAAAATATAGGTGATTATGAGTCCTATTACTTCATTCTAGTTGAAATTAGCATCAAAAGGAGCAATCCCATCACTATCGCGTCCAAAACGATGCGTAAATCTCATACAAGTCTTCATTTAGGGAGACCTTCATATTATTTCATTGGTTGTTTCGAATTTACAAAGAAAGAGGTGATTAAGAGTTGTATTACTTCGTTCTAGTTTGACTAGCGTCAAAAGGAGAAACCCATGACTATCGCGTCCAAAACCATGCGTACATCTCACACAAGTCTTCATTTAGGGAGACCATATTGTTTCAGTGGTTGTTTCGAATTTACAAAGAAAGAGGTGATTAAGAGATTTTGTTACTTCGTTCTAGTTTGATTAGAGTTAAAAAGGAGAAACCCATGACTATCGCGTCCAAAACGATGCGTAGATCTCACACAAGTCTTCATTTAGGGAGACCTTCATATTGTTTCATTGGTTGTTTCGAATTTACAAAGAAAGAGATGATTAAGAGTTGTATTACTTCGTTCTAGTTTGATTAGCGTCAAAAGTAGAAACCCATGACTATCGCGTTCAGAGTCATGCGTACATCTCACACAAGCCTTCATTTAGGGAGACCTTCTTATTATTTCATTGGTTCTCTAAAATTGTCAAAGAAAGAGGTGATTAGGAGTCCTATTAATTCGTTCTAATTTGATTAGCATCAAAAGGAACTAATCAATGACTACCGCGTTAAAAACGATGCGTACATCTCACACAAGTCTTGATTTAGGGAGACCTTCTTATTGTTTCATGGGTTCTCTCAACTTGTCAAAGAAATAGATGATTATGAGTCCTATGACTTCGTTCTAGATTGATTAGCATCAAAAGGAGCAATCCTTTCACTAGTGCATTCAAAACGATCCGTACATCTCACACAAGTCTTCATTTAGGGAGACCTTCTGATTGTTTGATTAGTTCTCTCAAATTGTCAAAATATAGGTGATTATGAGTCCTATTACTTCATTCTAGTTAAAATTAGCATCAAAAGGAGCAATCACATCACTATCGCGTCCAAAACGACGCGTAGATCTCACACAAGTCTTCATTTAGGGAGACCTTCATATTGTTTCATTGGTTGTTTTAATTTACAAAGAAAGAGGTGATTAATAGACTGTGTTACTTCGTTCTAGTTTGATTAGCGTCAAAAAAGTGAAACCCATGACTATCGCATCCAAAACCATGCGTACATCTCACACAAGTCTTTATTTAGGGAGACCTTCTTATTGTTGCATTGATTCTCTAAAATTGTCAAAATCTAGGTGATTATGAGTCCTATTACTTCGTTCTAGTTGAAAATAGCATCAAAAGGAGCAATCCCATCACTATCGCGTCCAAAACGATGCGTAGATCTCACACAAGTCTTCATTTAGGGAGACCTTCATATTGTTTCATTGGTTGTTTTGAATTTACAAAGAAAGAGGTGATTAAGAGACTGTGTTACTTCGTTCTAGTTTTTAGCGTCAAAAAAGTGAAACCCATGACTATCGCGTCCAAAACCATGCGTACATCTCACATAAGTCTTTATTTAGGGAGACCTTCTTATTGTTTCATTAGTTCTCTCAAATTGTCAAAATATAAGTGATTATGAGTCCTATTACTTCGTTCTAGTTGAAATTAGCATCAAAAGGAGCAATCACATCACTATCGCGTCCAAAACGATGCGTACATGTCACACAAGTCTTGATTTATGGAGACCTTCTTATTGTTTAATTGGTTCTCTAAAATTGTAAAATAAAGAGGTGATTATGAGTCCTATGATTTCGATCTAGTTTAATTAGCGTCAAAATGAGCAATCCAATCACTAGTGCATTAAAACGATCCGTACATCTCACACAAGTCTTCATTTAGAGAGACCTTCTTATTGTTTGATTAGTTCTCTCAAATTGTTAAAATATAGGTGATTATGAGTCCTATTATTTCATTCTAGTTGAAATTAGCATAAAAGGAGCAATCCCATCACTATCGCGTCCAAAACGATGCGTAAATCTCATACAAGTCTTCATTTAGGGAGACCTTCATATTATTTCATTGGTTGTTTCGAATTTACAAAGAAAGAGGTGATTAAGAGTTGATTACTTCGTTCTAGTTTGACTAGCGTCAAAAGGAGAAACCCATGACTATCGCGTCCAAAACCATGCGTACATCTCACACAAGTCTTCATTTAGGGAGACCTTTATTGTTTAATTGGTTCGCAAAAATTGTCAAAGAAAAAGGTGATTAGGAGTCCTATTAATTCGTTCTATTTTATTAGCATCAAAAGGACCAAATCAATTACTATCGCGTTAAAAACGATGTGTACATGTCACACAAGTCTTGATTTATGGAGACCTTATTATGTTTAATTGGTTCTCTAAAATTGTAAAATAAAGAGGTGATTATGAGTCCTCTGATTTCGATCTAGTTTGATTAGCATCAAAAGGACAATCCAATCACTAGTGCATTCAAACGATCCGTACATCTCACACAAGTCTTCATTTAGAGAGACCTTCTTATTGTTTGGTTCTCTCAAATTGTTAAAATATAGGTGATTATGAGTCCTATTACTTCATTCTAGTTGAAATTAGCATCAAAAGGACAATCCCATCACTATCGCGTCCAAAACGATGCGTAGATCTCACAAGTCTTCATTTAGGGGACCTTCATATTGTTTCAGTGGTTGTTTCGAATTTACAAAGAAAGAGGTGATTAAGAGATTTTGTTACTTCGTTCTAGTTTGATTAGAGTTAAAAAGGAGAAACCCATGACTATCGCGTCCAAAACGATGCGTAGATCTCACACAAGTCTTCATTTAGGGAGACCTTCATATTGTTTCATTGGTTGTTTCGAATTTACAAAGAAAGAGATGATTAAGAGTTGTATTACTTCGTTCTAGTTTGATTAGCGTCAAAAGTAGAAACCCATGACTATCGCGTTCAGAGTCATGGTAATCTCACACAAGTCTTCATTTAGGGAGACCTTCTATTATTCATTGGTTCTCTAAAATTGTCAAAGAAAGAGGTGATTAGGAGTCCTATTAATTCGTTCTATTTGATTAGCATCAAAAGGAAATCAATGACTCGCGTTAAAAACGATGCGTACATCTCACACAAGTCTTGATTTAGGGAGACCTTCTTATTGTTTCATGGGTTCTCTCAACTTGTCAAAAATAGATGATTATGAGTCCTATGACTTCGTTCTAGATTGATTAGCATCAAAAGGAGCAATCCTCACTAGTGCATTCAAAACGATCCGTACATCTCACAAGTCTTCATTTAGGGAGACCTTCTGATTGTTTGATTAGTTCTCTCAAATTGTCAAAATATAGGTGATTATGAGTCCTATTACTTCATTCTAGTTAAAATTAGCATCAAAAGGAGCAATCACATCACTATCGCGTCCAAAACGACGCGTAGATCTCACAAAGTCTTCATTTAGGGAGACCTTCATTGTTTCATGGTTGTTTTAATTTACAAAGAAGAGGTGATTAGAGACTTGTTACTTCGTTCTAGTTTGATTAGCGTCAAAAAAGTGAAACCCATGACTATCGCATCCAAAACCATGCGTACATCTCACACAAGTCTTTATTTAGGGAGACCTTCTTATTGTTGCATTGATTCTCTAAAATTGTCAAAATCTAGGTGATTATGAGTCCTATTACTTCGTTCTAGTTGAAAATAGCATCAAAGGAGCAATCCCATCACTATCGCGTCCAAAACGATGCGTAGATCTCACACAAGTCTTCATTTAGGGAGACCTTCATATTGTTTCATTGTGTTTTGAATTTACAAAGAAAGAGGTGATTAAGAGACTGTGTTACTTCGTTCTAGTTTTATTAGCGTCAAAAAAGTGACCCATGACTATCGCGTCCAAAACCATGCGTACATCTCATAAGTCTTTATTTAGGGAGACCTTCTATTGGTTTCATTAGTTCTCTCAAATTGTCAAAATATAAGTGATTATGAGTCCTATTACTTCGTTCTAGTTGAAATTAGCATCAAAAGGAGCAATCACATCACTATCGCGTCCAAAACGATGCGTACATGTCACACAAGTCTTGATTTATGGAGACCTTCGTTTAATTGGTTCTCTAAAATTGTAAAATAAAGAGGTGATTATGAGTCCTATGATTTCGATCTAGTTTAATTAGCGTCAAAAGGAGCAATCCAATCACTAGTGCATTCAAAACGATCCGTACATCTCACACAAGTCTCATTTAGAGAGACCTTTTATTGTTTGATTAGTTCTCTCAAATTGTTAAAATATAGGTGATTATGAGTCCTATTACTTCATTCTAGTTGAAATTAGCATCAAAAGGAGCAATCCCATACTATCGCTTCCAAAACGATGCGTAAATCTCATACAAGTCTTCATTTAGGGAGACCTTCATATTATTTCATTGGTTGTTTCGAATTTACAAAGAAAGAGGTGATTAAGAGTTGTATTACTTCGTTCTAGTTTGACTAGCGTCAAAAGGAGAAACCCATGACTATCGCGTCCAAAACCATGCGTACATCTCACACAAGTCTTCATTTAGGGAGACCTTCATATTGTTTCAGTGGTTGTTTCGAATTTACAAAGAAAGAGGTGATTAAGAGATTTTGTTACTTCATTCTAGTTTGATTGAGTTAAAAGGAGAAACCCATGACTATCGCGTCCAAAACGATGCGTAGATCTCACACAAGTCTTCATTTAGGGAGACCTTCATATGTTTCATTGGTTGTTTCGAATTTACAAAGAAAGAGATGATTAAGAGTTGTATTACTTCGTTCTAGTTTGATTAGCGTCAAAAGTAGAAATCCATGACTATCGCGTTCAGAGTCATGCGTACATCTCACACAAGCCTTCATTTAGGGAGACCTTCTATTTCATTGGTTCTCTAAAATTGTCAAAGAAAGAGGTGATTAGGAGTCCTATTAATTCGTTCTAATTTGATTAGCATCAAAAGGAACTAATCAATGACTACCGCGTTAAAAACGATGCGTACATCTCACACAAGTCTTGATTTAGGGAGACCTTCTTATTGTTTCATGGGTTCTCTCAACTTGTCAAAGAAATAGATGATTATGAGTCCTATGACTTCGTTCTAGATTGATTAGCATCAAAAGGAGCAATCCTTTCACTAGTGCATTCAAAACGATCCGTACATCTCACACAAGTCTTCATTTAGGGAGACCTTCTGATTGTTTGATTAGTTCTCTCAATTGTCAAAATATAGGTGATTATGAGTCCTATTACTTCATTCTAGTTAAAATTAGCATCAAAAGGAGCAATCACATCACTATCGCGTCCAAAACGACGCGTAGATCTCACACAAGTCTTCATTTAGGGAGACCTTCATATTGTTTCATTGGTTGTTTTTAATTTACAAAGAAAGAGGTGATTAATAGACTGTGTTACTTCGTTCTAGTTTGATTAGCGTCAAAAAAGTGAAACCCATGACTATCGCATCCAAAACCATGCGTACATCTCACACAAGTCTTTATTTAGGGAGACCTTCTTATTGTTGCATTGATTCTCTAAAATTGTCAAAATCTAGGTGATTATGAGTCCTATTACTTCGTTCTAGTTGAAAATAGCATCAAAAGGAGCAATCCCATCACTATCGCGTCCAAAACGATGCGTAGATCTCACACAAGTCTTCATTTAGGGAGACCTTCATATTGTTTCATTGGTTGTTTTGAATTTACAAAGAAAGAGGTGATTAAGAGACTGGTTACTTCGTTCTAGTTTTATTAGCGTCAAAAAAGTGAAACCCATGACTATCGCGTCCAAAACCATGCGTACATCTCACATAAGTCTTTATTTAGGGAGACCTTCTTATTGTTTCATTAGTTCTCTCAAATTGTCAAAATATAAGTGATTATGAGTCCTATTACTTCGTTCTAGTTGAAATTAGCATCAAAAGGAGCAATCACATCACTATCGCGTCCAAAACGATGCGTACATGTCACACAAGTCTTGATTTATGGAGACCTTCTTATTGTTTAATTGGTTCTCTAAAATTGTAAATAAAGAGGTGATTATGAGTCCTATGATTTCGATCTAGTTTAATTAGCGTCAAAATGAGCAATCCAATCACTAGTGCATTCAAAACGATCCGTACATCTCACACAAGTCTTCATTTAGAGAGACCTTCTTATTGTTTGATTAGTTCTCTCAAATTGTTAAATATAGGTGATTATGAGTCCTATTACTTCATTCTAGTTGAAATTAGCATCAAAAGGAGCAATCCCATCACTATCGCGTCCAAAACGATGTGTAAATCTCATACAAGTCTTCATTTAGGGAGACCTTCATATTATTTCATTGGTTGTTTCGAATTTACAAAGAAAGAGGTGATTAAGAGTTGTATTACTTCGTTCTAGTTTGACTAGCGTCAAAAGGAGAAACCCATGACTATCGCGTCCAAAACCATGCGTACATCTCACACAAGTCTTCATTTAGGGAGACCTTCATATTGTTTCAGTGGTTGTTTCGAATTTACAAAGAAAGAGGTGATTAAGAGATTTTGTTACTTCGTTCTAGTTTGATTAGAGTTAAAAAGGAGAAACCCATGACTATCGCGTCCAAAACGATGCGTAGATCTCACACAAGTCTTCATTTAGGGAGACCTTCATATTGTTTCATTGGTTGTTTCGAATTTACAAAGAAAGAGATGATTAAGAGTTGTATTACTTCGTTCTAGTTTGATTAGCGTCAAAAGTAGAAACCCATGACTATCGCGTTCAGAGTCATGCGTACATCTCACACAAGCCTTCATTTAGGGAGACCTTCTTATTATTTCATTGGTTCTCTAAAATTGTCAAAGAAAGAGGTGATTAGGAGTCCTATTAATTCGTTCTAATTTGATTAGCATCAAAAGGAACTAATCAATGACTACCGCGTTAAAAACGATGCGTACATCTCACACAAGTCTTGATTTAGGGAGACCTTCTTATTGTTTCATGGGTTCTCTCAACTTGTCAAAGAAATAGTGATTATGAGTCCTATGACTTCGTTCTAGATTGATTAGCATCAAAAGGAGCAATCCTTTCACTAGTGCATTCAAAACGATCCGTACATCTCACACAAGTCTTCATTTAGGGAGACCTTCTGATTGTTTGATTAGTTCTCTCAAATTGTCAAAATATAGGTGATTATGAGTCCTATTACTTCATTCTAGTTAAAATTAGCATCAAAAGGAGCAATCACATCACTATCGCGTCCAAAACGACGTGTAGATCTCACACAAGTCTTCATTTAGGGAGACCTTCATATTGTTTCATTGGTTGTTTTAATTTACAAAGAAAGAGGTGATGATAATAGACTGTGTTACTTCGTTCTAGTTTGATTAGCGTCAAAAAAGTGAAACCCATGACTATCGCATCCAAAACCATGCGTACATCTCACACAAGTCTTTATTTAGGGAGACCTTCTTATTGTTGCATTGATTCTCTAAAATTGTCAAAATCTAGGTGATTATGAGTCCTATTACTTCGTTCTAGTTGAAAATAGCATCAAAAGGAGCAATCCCATCACTATCGCGTCCAAACGATGCGTAGATCTCACACAAGTCTTCATTTAGGGAGACCTTCATATTGTTTCATTGGTTGTTTTGAATTTACAAAGAAAGAGGTGATTAAGAGACTGTGTTACTTCGTTCTAGTTTTATTAGCGTCAAAAAAGTGAAACCCATGACTATCGCGTCCAAAACCATGCGTACATCTCACATAAGTCTTTATTTAGGGAGACCTTCTTATTGTTTCATTAGTTCTCTCAAATTGTCAAAATATAAGTGATTATGAGTCCTATTACTTCGTTCTAGTTGAAATTAGCATCAAAAGGAGCAATCAATCACTATCGCGTCCAAAACGATGCGTACATGTCACAAGTCTTGATTTATGGAGACCTTCTTATTGTTTAATTGGTTCTCTAAAATTGTAAAATAAAGAGGTGATTATGAGTCCTATGATTTCGATCTAGTTTAATTAGCGTCAAAATGAGCAATCCAATCACTAGTGCATTCAAAACGATCCGTACATCTCACACAAGTCTTCATTTAGAGAGACCTTCTTATTGTTTGATTAGTTCTCTCAAATTGTTAAAATATAGGTGATTATGAGTCCTATTACTTCATTCTAGTTGAAATTAGCATCAAAAGGAGCAATCCCATCACTATCGCGTCCAAAACGATGTGTAAATCTCATACAAGTCTTCATTTAGGGAGACCTTCATATTATTTCATTGGTTGTTTCGAATTTACAAAGAAAGAGGTGATTAAGAGTTGTATTACTTCGTTCTAGTTTGACTAGCGTCAAAAGGAGAAACCCATGACTATCGCGTCCAAAACCATGCGTACATCTCACACAAGTCTTCATTTAGGGAGACCTTCATATTGTTTCAGTGGTTGTTTCGAATTTACAAAGAAAGAGGTGATTAAGAGATTTTGTTACTTCGTTCTAGTTTGATTAGAGTTAAAAAGGAGAAACCCATGACTATCGCGTCCAAAACGATGCGTAGATCTCACACAAGTCTTCATTTAGGGAGACCTTCATATTGTTTCATTGGTTGTTTCGAATTTACAAAGAAAGAGAGATAAGAGTAGTAGGTACTTCGTTCTAGTTTGATTAGCGTCAAAAGTAGAAACCCATGACTATCGCGTTCAGAGTCATGCGTACATCTCACACAAGCCTTCATTTAGGGAGACCTTTATTATTTCATTGGTTCTCTAAAATTGTCAAAGAAAGAGGTGATTAGGAGTCCTATTAATTCGTTCTAATTTGATTAGCATCAAAGGAACTAATCAATGACTACCGCGTTAAAAACGATGCGTACATCTCACACAAGTCTTGATTTAGGGAGACCTTCTTATTGTTTCATGGGTTCTCTCAACTTGTCAAAGAAATAGAATTATGAGTCCTATGACTTCGTTCTAGATTGATTAGCATCAAAAGGAGCAATCCTTTCACTAGTGCATTCAAAACGATCCGTACATCTCACACAAGTCTTCATTTAGGGAGACCTTCTGATTGTTTGATTAGTTCTCTCAAATTGTCAAAATATAGTGATTATGAGTCCTATTACTTCATTCTAGTTAAATTAGCATCAAAAGGAGCAATCACATCACTATCGCGTCCAAAACGAGCGTAGATCTCACACAAGTCTTCATTTAGGGAGACCTTCATATTGTTTCATTGGTTGTTTTTAATTTACAAAGAAAGAGGTGATTAATAGACTGTGTTACTTCGTTCTAGTTTGATTAGCGTCAAAAAAGTGAAACCCATGACTATCGCATCCAAAACCATGCGTACATCTCACACAAGTCTTTATTTAGGGAGACCTTCTTATTGTTGCATTGATTCTCTAAAATTGTCAAAATCTAGGTGATTATGAGTCCTATTACTTCGTTCTAGTTGAAAATAGCATCAAAAGGAGCAATCCCATCACTATCGCGTCCAAAACGATGCGTAGATCTCACACAAGTCTTCATTTAGGGAGACCTTCATATTGTTTCATTGGTTGTTTTGAATTTACAAAGAAAGAGGTGATTAAGAGACTGTGTTACTTCGTTCTAGTTTTATTAGCGTCAAAAAAGTGAAACCCATGACTATCGCGTCCAAAACCATGCGTACATCTCACATAAGTCTTTATTTAGGGAGACCTTCTTATTGTTTCATTAGTTCTCTCAAATTGTCAAAATATAAGTGATTATGAGTCCTATTACTTCGTTCTAGTTGAAATTAGCATCAAAAGGAGCAATCACATCACTATCGCGTCCAAAACGATGCGTACATGTCACACAAGTCTTGATTTATGGAGACCTTCTTATTGTTTAATTGGTTCTCTAAAATTGTAAAATAAGAGGTGATTATGAGTCCTATGATTTCGATCTAGTTTAATTAGCGTCAAAATGAGCAATCCAATCACTAGTGCATTCAAAACGATCCGTACATCTCACAAAGTCTTCATTTAGAGAGACCTTCTTATTGTTTGATTAGTTCTCTCAAATTGTTAAAATATAGGTGATTATGAGTCCTATTACTTCATTCTAGTTGAAATTAGCATCAAAAGGAGCAATCCCATCACTATCGCGTCCAAAACGATGTGTAAATCTCATACAAGTCTTCATTTAGGGAGCCTTCATATTATTTCATTGGTTGTTTCGAATTTACAAAGAAAGAGGTGATTAAGAGTTGTATTACTTCGTTCTAGTTTGACTAGCGTCAAAAGGAGAAACCCATGACTATCGCGTCCAAAACCATGCGTACATCTCACACAAGTCTTCATTTAGGGAGACCTTCATATTGTTTCAGTGGTTGTTTCGAATTTACAAAGAAAGAGGTGATTAAGAGATTTTGTTACTTCGTTCTAGTTTGATTAGAGTTAAAAAGGAGAAACCCATGACTATCGCGTCCAAAACGATGCGTAGATCTCACACAAGTCTTCATTTAGGGAGACCTTCATATTGTTTCATTGGTTGTTTCGAATTTACAAAGAAAGAGATGATTAAGAGTTGTATTACTTCGTTCTAGTTTGATTAGCGTCAAAAGTAGAAACCCATGACTATCGCGTTCAGAGTCATGCGTACATCTCACACAAGCCTTCATTTAGGGAGACCTTCTTATTATTTCATTGGTTCTCTAAAATTGTCAAAGAAAGAGGTGATTAGGAGTCCTATTAATTCGTTCTAATTTGATTAGCATCAAAAGGAACTAATCAATGACTACCGCGTTAAAAACGATGCGTACATCTCACACAAGTCTTGATTTAGGGAGACCTTCTTATTGTTTCATGGGTTCTCTCAACTTGTCAAAGAAATAGATGATTATGAGTCCTATGACTTCGTTCTAGATTGATTAGCATCAAAAGGAGCAATCCTTTCACTAGTGCATTCAAAACGATCCGTACATCTCACACAAGTCTTCATTTAGGGAGACCTTCTGATTGTTTGATTAGTTCTCTCAAATTGTCAAAATATAGGTGATTATGAGTCCTATTACTTCATTCTAGTTAAAATTAGCATCAAAAGGAGCAATCACATCACTATCGCGTCCAAAACGACGCGTAGATCTCACACAAGTCTTCATTTAGGGAGACCTTCATATTGTTTCATTGGTTGTTTTAATTTACAAAGAAAGAGGTGATTAATAGACTGTGTTACTTCGTTCTAGTTTGATTAGCGTCAAAAAAGTGAAACCCATGACTATCGCATCCAAAACCATGCGTACATCTCACACAAGTCTTTATTTAGGGAGACCTTCTTATTGTTGCATTGATTCTCTAAAATTGTCAAAATCTAGGTGATTATGAGTCCTATTACTTCGTTCTAGTTGAAAATAGCATCAAAAGGAGCAATCCCATCACTATCGCGTCCAAAACGATGCGTAGATCTCACACAAGTCTTCATTTAGGGAGACCTTCATATTGTTTCATTGGTTGTTTTGAATTTACAAAGAAAGAGGTGATTAAGAGACTGTGTTACTTCGTTCTAGTTTTATAGCGTCAAAAAAGTGAAACCCATGACTATCGCGTCCAAAACCATGCGTACATCTCACATAAGTCTTTATTTAGGGAGACCTTCTTATTGTTTCATTAGTTCTCTCAAATTGTCAAAATATAAGTGATTATGAGTCCTATTACTTCGTTCTAGTTGAAATTAGCATCAAAAGGAGCAATCACATCACTATCGCGTCCAAAACGATGCGTACATGTCACACAAGTCTTGATTTATGGAGACCTTCGTTGTTTAATTGGTTCTCTAAAATTGTAAAATAAAGAGGTGATTATGAGTCCTATGATTTCGATCTAGTTTAATTAGCGTCAAAAGGAGCAATCCAATCACTAGTGCATTCAAAACGATCCGTACATCTCACACAAGTCTTCATTTAGAGAGACCTTCTTATTGTTTGATTAGTTCTCTCAAATTGTTAAAATATGGTGATTATGAGTCCTATACTTCATTCTAGTTGAAATTAGCATCAAAAGGAGCAATCCCATCACTATCGCGTCCAAAACGATGCGTAAATCTCATACAAGTCTTCATTTAGGGAGACCTTCATATTATTTCATTGGTTGTTTCGAATTTACAAAGAAAGAGGTGATTAAGAGTTGTATTACTTCGTTCTAGTTTGACTAGCGTCAAAAGGAGAAACCCATGACTATCGCGTCCAAAACCATGCGTACATCTCACACAAGTCTTCATTTAGGGAGACCTTCATATTGTTTCAGTGGTTGTTTCGAATTTACAAAGAAAGGTGATTAAGAGATTTTGTTACTTCGTTCTAGTTTGATTAGAGTTAAAAAGGAGAAACCCATGACTATCGCGTCCAAAACGATGCGTAGATCTCACACAAGTCTTCATTTAGGGAGACCTTCATATTGTTTCATTGGTTGTTTCGAATTTACAAAGAAAGAGATGATTAAGAGTTGTATTACTTCGTTCTAGTTTGATTAGCGTCAAAAGTAGAAACCCATGACTATCGCGTTCAGAGTCATGCGTACATCTCACACAAGCCTTCATTTAGGGAGACCTTCTTATTTTTCATTGGTTCTCTAAAATTGTCAAAGAAAGAGGTGATTAGGAGTCCTATTAATTCGTTCTAATTTGATTAGCATCAAAAGGAACTAATCAATGACTACCGCGTTAAAAACGATGCGTACATCTCACACAAGTCTTGATTTAGGGAGACCTTCTTATTGTTTCATGGGTTCTCTCAACTTGTCAAAGAAATAGATGATTATGAGTCCTATGACTTCGTTCTAGATTGATTAGCATCAAAAGGAGCAATCCTTTCACTAGTGCATTCAAAACGATCCGTACATCTCACACAAGTCTTCATTTAGGGAGACCTTCTGATTGTTTGATTAGTTCTCTCAAATTGTCAAAATATAGGTGATTATGAGTCCTATTACTTCATTCTAGTTAAAATTAGCATCAAAAGGAGCAATCACATCACTATCGCGTCCAAAACGATGCGTAGATCTCACACAAGTCTTCATTTAGGGAGACCTTCATATTGTTTCATTGGTTGTTTTGAATTTACAAAGAAAGAGGTGATTAAGAGACTGTGTTACTTCGTTCTAGTTTTATTAGCGTCAAAAAAGTGAAACCCATGACTATCGCGTCCAAAACCATGCGTACATCTCACATAAGTCTTTATTTAGGGAGACCTTCTTATTGTTTCATTAGTTCTCTCAAATTGTCAAAATATAAGTGATTATGAGTCCTATTACTTCGTTCTAGTTGAAATTAGCATCAAAAGGAGCAATCACATCACTATCGCGCTCCAAAACGATGCGTACATGTCACACAAGTCTTGATTTATGGAGACCTTCGTTTAATTGGTTCTCTAAAATTGTAAAATAAAGAGGTGATTATGAGTCCTATGATTTCGATCTAGTTTAATTAGCGTCAAAATGAGCAATCCAATCACTAGTGCATTCAAAACGATCCGTACATCTCACACAAGTCTTCATTTAGAGAGACCTTCTTATTGTTTGATTAGTTCTCTCAAATTGTTAAAATATAGGTGATTATGAGTCCTATTACTTCATTCTAGTTGAAATTAGCATCAAAAGGAGCAATCCCATCACTATCGCGTCCAAAACGATGCGTAAATCTCATACAAGTCTTCATTTAGGGAGACCTTCATATTATTTCATTGGTTGTTTCGAATTTACAAAGAAAGAGGTGATTAAGAGTTGTATTACTTCGTTCTAGTTTGACTAGCGTAAAAGGAGAAACCCATGACTATCGCGTCCAAAACCATGCGTACATCTCACACAAGTCTTCATTTAGGGAGACCTTCATATTGTTTCAGTGGTTGTTTCGAATTTACAAAGAAGAGGTGATTAAGAGATTTGTTACTTCGTTCTAGTTTGATTAGAGTTAAAAAGGAGAAACCCATGACTATCGCGTCCAAAACGATGCGTAGATCTCACACAAGTCTTCATTTAGGGAGACCTTCATATTGTTTCATTGGTTGTTTCGAATTTACAAAGAAAGAGATGATTAAGAGTTGTATTACTTCGTTCTAGTTTGATTAGCGTCAAAAGTAGAAACCCATGACTATCGCGTTCAGAGTCATGCGTACATCTCACACAAGCCTTCATTTAGGGAGACCTTCTTATTATTCATTGGTTCTCTAAAATTGTCAAAGAAAGAGGTGATTAGGAGTCCTATTAATTCGTTCTAATTTGATTAGCATCAAAAGGAACTAATCAATGACTACCGCGTTAAAAACGATGCGTACATCTCACACAAGTCTTGATTTAGGGAGACCTTCTTATTGTTTCATGGGTTCTCTCAACTTGTCAAAGAAATAGATGATTATGAGTCCTATGACTTCGTTCTAGATTGATTAGCATCAAAAGGAGCAATCCTTTCACTAGTGCATTCAAAACGATCCGTACATCTCACACAAGTCTTCATTTAGGGAGACCTTCTGATTGTTTGATTAGTTCTCTCAAATTGTCAAAATATAGGTGATTATGAGTCCTATTACTTCATTCTAGTTAAAATTAGCATCAAAAGGAGCAATCACATCACTATCGCGTCCAAAACGACGTAGATCTCACACAAGTCTTCATTTAGGGAGACCTTCATATTGTTTCATTGGTTGTTTTTAATTTACAAAGAAAGAGGTGATTAATAGACTGTGTTACTTCGTTCTAGTTTGATTAGCGTCAAAAAAGTGAAACCCATGACTATCGCATCCAAAACCATGCGTACATCTCACACAAGTCTTTATTTAGGGAGACCTTCTTATTGTTGCATTGATTCTCTAAAATTGTCAAAATCTAGGTGATTATGAGTCCTATTACTTCGTTCTAGTTGAAAATAGCATCAAAAGGAGCAATCCCATCACTATCGCGTCCAAAACGATGCGTAGATCTCACACAAGTCTTCATTTAGGGAGACCTTCATATTGTTTCATTGGTTGTTTTGAATTTACAAAGAAAGAGGTGATTAAGAGACTGTGTTACTTCGTTCTAGTTTATTAGCGTCAAAAAAGTGAAACCCATGACTATCGCGTCCAAAACCATGCGTACATCTCACATAAGTCTTTATTTAGGGAGACCTTCTTATTGTTTCATTAGTTCTCTCAAATTGTCAAAATATAAGTGATTATGAGTCCTATTACTTCGTTCTAGTTGAAATTAGCATCAAAAGGAGCAATCACATCACTATCGCGTCCAAAACGATGCGTACATGTCACACAAGTCTTGATTTATGGAGACCTTCTTATTGTTTAATTGGTTCTCTAAAATTGTAAAATAAAGAGGTGATTATGAGTCCTATGATTTCGATCTAGTTTAATTAGCGTCAAAATGAGCAATCCAATCACTAGTGCATTCAAAACGATCCGTACATCTCACAAGTCTTCATTTAGAGAGACCTTCTTATTGTTTGATTAGTTCTCTCAAATTGTTAAAATATAGGTGATTATGAGTCCTATTACTTCATTCTAGTTGAAATTAGCATCAAAAGGAGCAATCCCATCACTATCGCGTCCAAAACGATGCGTAAATCTCATACAAGTCTTCATTTAGGGAGACCTTCATATTATTCATTGGTTGTTTCGAATTTACAAAGAAAGAGGTGATTAAGAGTTGTGTTACTTCGTTCTAGTTTGACTAGCGTTAAAAGGAGAAACCCATGACTATCGTGCCAAAACATGCGTACATCTCACACAAGACTTATTTAGGGAGACCATCTTATTGTTTCATTACTGTTTCGAATTGTCAAAAAAGGTGATTATGAGTGTTACTTAGTTCTAGTTGATTAGATCAAAAGGAGCAATCACATGACTATCGCGTCCAAAACGATGCGTAGATCTCACACAAGTCTTCATTTAGGGAGACCTTCATATTGTTTCATTGGTTGTTTCGAATTTACAAAGAAAGAGATGATTAAGAGTTGTATTACTTCGTTCTAGTTTGATTAGCGTCAAAAGTAGAAACCCATGACTATCGCGTTCAGAGTCATGCGTACATCTCACACAAGCCTTCATTTAGGGAGACCTTCTTATTATTTCATTGGTTCTCTAAAATTGTCAAAGAAAGAGGTGATTAGGAGTCCTATTAATTCGTTCTAATTTGATTAGCATCAAAAGGAACTAATCAATGACTACCGCGTTAAAAACGATGTGTACATCTCACACAAGTCTTGATTTAGGGAGACCTTCTTATTGTTTCATGGGTTCTCTCAACTTGTCAAAGAAATAGATGATTATGAGTCCTATGACTTCGTTCTAGATTGATTAGCATCAAAAGGAGCAATCCTTTCACTAGTGCATTCAAAACGATCCGTACATCTCACACAAGTCTTCATTTAGGGAGACCTTCTGATTGTTTGATTAGTTCTCTCAAATTGTCAAAATATAGGTGATTATGAGTCCTATTACTTCATTCTAGTTAAAATTAGCATCAAAAGGAGCAATCACATCACTATCGCGTCCAAAACGATGCGTAGATCTCACACAAGTCTTCATTTAGGGAGACCTTCATATTGTTTCATTGGTTGTTTTATATTTACAAAGAAAGAGGTGATTAATAGACTGTGTTACTTCGTTCTAGTTTGATTAGCGTCAAAAAAGTGAAACCCATGACTATCGCATCCAAAACCATGCGTACATCTCACACAAGTCTTTATTTAGGGAGACCTTCTTATTGTTGCATTGATTCTCTAAAATTGTCAAAATCTAGGTGATTATGAGTCCTATTACTTCGTTCTAGTTGAAAATAGCATCAAAAGGAGCAATCCCATCACTATCGCGTCCAAAACGATGCGTAGATCTCACACAAGTCTTCATTTAGGGAGACCTTCATATTGTTTCATTGTTGGTTTGAATTTACAAAGAAAGAGGTGATTAAGAGACTGTGTTACTTCGTTCTAGTTTTATCAGCGTCAAAAAAGTGAAACCCATGACTATCGCGTCCAAAACCATGCGTACATCTCACATAAGTCTTTATTTAGGGAGACCTTCTTATTGTTTCATTAGTTCTCTCAAATTGTCAAAATATAAGTGATTATGAGTCCTATTACTTCGTTCTAGTTGAAATTAGCATCAAAAGGAGCAATCACATCACTATCGCGTCCAAAACGATGCGTACATGTCACACAAGTCTTGATTTATGGAGACCTTCTTGTTTAATTGGTTCTCTAAAATTGTAAAATAAGAGGTGATTATGAGTCCTATGATTTCGATCTAGTTTAATTAGCGTCAAAAGGAGCAATCCAATCACTAGTGCATTCAAAACGATCCGTACATCTCACACAAGTCTTCATTTAGAGAGACCTTCTTATTGTTTGATTAGTTCTCTCAAATTGTTAAAATATAGGTGATTATGAGTCCTATTACTTCATTCTAGTTGAAATTAGCATCAAAAGGAGCAATCCCATCATACTATCGCGTCCAAAACGATTCGTAAATCTCATACAAGTCTTCATTTAGGGAGACCTTATATTATTTCATTGGTTGTTTCGAATTTACAAAGAAAGAGGTGATTAAGAGTTGTATTACTTCGTTCTAGTTTGACTAGCGTCAAAAGGAGAAACCCATGACTATCGCGTCCAAAACCATGCGTACATCTCACACAAGTCTTCATTTAGGGAGACCTTCATATTGTTCAGTGGTTGTTTCGAATTTACAAAGAAAGAGGTGATTAAGAGATTTTGTTACTTCATTCTAGTTGATTGAGTTAAAAAGGAGAAACCCATGACTATCGCGTCCAAAACGATGCGTAGATCTCACACAAGTCTTCATTTAGGGAGACCTTCATATTGTTTCATTGGTTGTTTCGAATTTACAAAGAAAGAGATGATTAAGAGTTGTATTACTTCGTTCTAGTTTGATTAGCGTCAAAAGTAGAAACCCATGACTATCGCGTTCAGAGTCATGCGTACATCTCACACAAGCCTTCATTTAGGGAGACCTTCTTATTATTTCATTGGTTCTCTAAAATTGTCAAAGAAAGAGGTGATTAGGAGTCCTATTAATTCGTTCTAATTTGATTAGCATCAAAAGGAACTAATCAATGACTACCGCGTTAAAAACGATGCGTACATCTCACACAAGTCTTGATTTAGGGAGACCTTCTTATTGTTTCATGGGTTCTCTCAACTTGTCAAAGAAATAGATGATTATGAGTCCTTGACTTCGTTCTAGATTGATTAGCATCAAAAGGAGCAATCCTTTCACTAGTGCATTCAAAACGATCCGTACATCTCACACAAGTCTTCATTTAGGGAGACCTTCTGATTGTTTTGATTAGTTCTCTCAAATTGTCAAAATATAGGTGATTATGAGTCCTATTACTTCATTCTAGTTAAAATTAGCATCAAAAGGAGCAATCACATCACTATCGCGTCCAAAACGACGTAGATCTCACACAAGTCTTCATTTAGGGAGACCTTCATATTGTTTCATTGGTTGTTTTTAATTTACAAAGAAAGAGGTGATTAATAGACTGTGTTACTTCGTTCTAGTTTGATTAGCGTCAAAAAAGTGAAACCCATGACTATCGCATCCAAAACCATGCGTACATCTCACACAAGTCTTTATTTAGGGAGACCTTCTTATTGTTGCATTGATTCTCTAAAATTGTCAAAATCTAGGTGATTATGAGTCCTTACTTCGTTCTAGTTGAAAATAGCATCAAAAGGAGCAATCCCATCACTATCGCGTCCAAAACGATGCGTAGATCTCACACAAGTCTTCATTTAGGGAGACCTTCATATTGTTTCATTGGTTGTTTTGAATTTACAAAGAAAAGGTGATTAAGAGACTGTGTTACTTCGTTCTAGTTTTATTAGCGTCAAAAAAGTGAAACCCATGACTATCGCGTCCAAAACCATGCGTACATCTCACATAAGTCTTTATTTAGGGAGACCTTCTTATTGTTTCATTAGTTCTCTCAAATTGTCAAAATATAAGTGATTATGAGTCCTATTACTTCGTTCTAGTTGAAATTAGCATCAAAAGGAGCAATCACATCACTATCGCGTCCAAAACGATGCGTACATGTCACACAAGTCTTGATTTATGGAGACCTTCTTATTGTTTAATTGGTTCTCTAAAATTATAAAATAAAGAGGGATTATGAGTCCTATGATTTCGATCTAGTTTAATTAGGTCAAAAGGAGCAATCCAATCACTAGTGCATTCAAAACGATCCGTACATCTCACACAAGTCTTCATTTAGAGAGACCTTCTTATTGTTTGATTAGTTCTCTCAAATTGTTAAAATATAGGTGATTATGAGTCCTATTACTTCATTCTAGTTGAAATTAGCATCAAAAGGAGCAATCCCATCACTATCGCGTCCAAAACGATCGTAAATCTCATACAAGTCTTCATTTAGGGAGACCTTCATATTATTTCATTGGTTGTTTCGAATTTACAAAGAAAGAGGTGATTAAGAGATTGTTACTTCGTTCTAGTTTGATTAGCGTTAAAAAGGAGAAAACCCATGACTATCGTGTCCAAAACTATGCGTACATCTCACACAAGACTTTATTACGGAGACCATCTATTGTTCATTACTTTTTCGAATTGTCAAAATATGGTGATTAAGAGTCATATTACTTAGTTCTAGTTGAAATTAGCATCAAAAGGAGAATCACACACTATCGCGTCCAAAACGATGCGTAGATCTCACACAAGTCTTCATTAGGGAGACCTTCATATTGTTTCATTGGTTGTTTCGAATTTACAAAGAAAGAGATGATTAAGAGTTGTATTACTTCGTTCTATTTGATTAGCGTCAAAAGTAGAAACCATGACTATCGCGTTCAGAGTCATGCGTACATCTCACACAAGCCTTCATTTAGGGAGACCTTCTTATTATTTCATTGGTTCTCTAAAATTGTCAAAGAAAGAGGTGATTAGGAGTCCTATTAATTCGTTCTAATTTGATTAGCATCAAAAGGAACTAATCAATGACTACCGCGTTAAAAACGATGTGTACATCTCACACAAGTCTTGATTTAGGGAGACCTTCTTATTGTTTCATGGGTTCTCTCACTTGTCAAAGAAATAGATGATTATGAGTCCTATGACTTCGTTCTAGATTGATTAGATCAAAAGGAGCAATCCTTTCACTAGTGCATTCAAAACGATCCGTACATCTCACACAAGTCTTCATTTAGGGAGACCTTCTGATTGTTTGATTAGTTCTCTCAAATTGTCAAAATATAGGTGATTATGAGTCCTATTACTTCATTCTAGTTAAATTAGCATAAAAGGAGCAATCACATCACTATCGCGTCCAAAACGACGCGTAGATCTCACACAAGTCTTCATTTAGGGAGACCTTCATATTGTTTCATTGGTTGTTTTAATTTACAAGAAAGAGGTGATTAATAGACTGTGTTACTTCGTTCTAGTTTGATTAGCGTCAAAAAAGTGAAACCCATGACTATCGCATCCAAACCATGCGTACATCTCACACAAGTCTTTATT
Organism: Panax stipuleanatus; assembly: GCA_020205555.1. Classification (NCBI taxonomy): domain Eukaryota; kingdom Viridiplantae; phylum Streptophyta; class Magnoliopsida; order Apiales; family Araliaceae; genus Panax; species Panax stipuleanatus. The sequence continues at coordinate 36,597 of JAINUT010001203.1, forward strand.
TAGGGAGACCTTCTTATTGTTGCATTGATTCTCTAAAATTGTCAAAATCTAGGTGATTATGAGTCCTATTACTTCGTTCTAGTTGAAAATAGCATCAAAAGGCAATCCCATCACTATCGCGTCCAAAACGATGCGTAGATCTCACACAAGTCTTCATTTAGGGAGACCTTCATGTTTCATTGGTTGTTTTGAATTTACAAAGAAAGAGGTGATTAAGAGACTGTGTTACTTCGTTCTAGTTTATTAGCGTCAAAAAAGTGAAACCCATGACTATCGCGTCCAAAACCAGCGTACATCTCAATAAGTCTTTATTTAGGGAGACCTTCTTATTGTTCATTAGTTCTCTCAAATTGTCAAAATATAAGTGATATGAGTCCTATTACTTCGTTCTAGTTGAAATTAGCATCAAAAGGAGCAATCACATCACTATCGCGTCCAAAACGGTGCGTACATGTCACCAAGTCTTGATTTATGGAGACCTTCTTATTGTTAATTGGTTCTCTAAAATTGTAAAATAAGAGTGATTATGAGTCCTATGATTTCGATCTAGTTTAATTAGGCGTCAAAATGAGCAATCCAATCACTAGTGCATATTCAAAAACGATCCGTACATCTCACACAGTCTTCCATTTAGAGAGACCTTCTTATTGTTTGATTAGTTCTCTCAAATTGTTAAAATATAGTGATTATGAGTCCTATTACTTCATTCTAGTTGAAATTAGCATCAAAAGGAGCAATCCCATCACTATCGCGTCCAAAACGATGCGTAAATTCTCATACAAGTCTTCATTAGGGAGACCTTCATTTATTTCATTGGTTGTTTCGAATTTACAAAGAAAGAGGTGATTAAGAGATTGCGTTACTTCGTTCTAGTTTGATTAGCGTCAAAAGGAGAAACCCATG
>JAINUT010001703.1:0-120811 GCA_020205555.1 Panax stipuleanatus
ACTAGTGCCTTTAAAACGATCCGTACATCTCACACAAGTCTTAATTTAGGAAGCCCTTCTTATTGTTTTATTAGTTCTCCCAAATTGTCAAAATATAGGTGATTATGAGTCCTATTACTTCGTTCTAGTTAAAATTAGCATCAAAAAGAGTAAATCCATCACTATCTCGTGCAAAACGATGCGTAGATCTCACACAAGTCTTCATTTTGGGAGACCTCCATATTGTTTCATTGGTTGTTTCAAATTTATAAAGAGAGAGGTGATTAAGAGTTGTATTACTTCATTCTAGTTTGATTATCATCAAAAGGAGAAACCCATGACTATCGCGTTCAAAACCATGCGTACATCTCACACAAGTCTTCATTTAGGGAGACCTTCTTATTGTTTCATTGGTTCTCTAAAATTGTCAAAGAAAGAGGTGATTATGAGTCCTATACCTTCGTTCATGTTTAATTAGCATCAAAAGGAGCAATACTATCACTAGTGCCTTCAAAACGATCCGTACATCTCACATAATTTTCTTCATTTAGGGAGCCCTGCTTAATGTTTCATTAGTTTTCTCAAATTGTCAAAATATAGGTGATTATGAGTCCTATTACTTCGTTCTAGTTGAAATTAGCATCAAAAGGAGCAATTCCATCACTATCACGTCCAAAACGATGCGTAGAGCTCACACAAGTCTTCATTTAGGGAGACCATCATATTGTTTCATTGGTTGTTTCAAATTTACAAAGAAAGAGGTGATTAAGAGTTGTATTACTTTGTTCTAGTTTGATTAGGGTCAAAAGAAGAAAGCCATGTCTATCGCGTTCAAAACCATGCGTACATCTCACACAAGTCTTCATTTAGGGAGTCCTTCTTATTGTTTCATTGGTTCTCTAAAATTGTCAGAGAATGAGGTAATTAGGAGTCATATCACTTCGTTCTAGTTTGATTAGCATCAAAAGGAGCAATCCCATTACTATCACGTTCAAAACGATGCGTACATCTCACACAAGTCTTTATTTAAAAAGACCTTCTTATTGTTTCATTGGTTCTCTAAAATTGTCAAAGAAAGAGGTAAGTAGGTGTCCTATTACATCGTTCTAATTTGATTAGCATCAACATGAGAAATCCCAAGACTATCGCCTTAAAAACAATGCGTACACCTCACACACAAGTCTTGATTTAGGGACACCTTCTTATTATTTCATTGGTTCTCTCAAATTATCAAAGAAAGAGATGATTATGAGTCTTATAACTTCGTTCAAGTTTGATTAGCATCAAAAGGAGCAATCCTATCACTAGTGCCTTTAAAACGATCCGTACATCTCACACAAGTCTTAATTTAGGAAGCCCTTCTTATTGTTTTATTAGTTCTCCCAAATTGTCAAAATATAGGTGATTATGAGTCCTATTACTTCGTTCTAGTTAAAATTAGCATCAAAAAGAGTAAATCCATCACTATCTCGTGCAAAACGATGCGTAGATCTCACACAAGTCTTCATTTTGGGAGACCTCCATATTGTTTCATTGGTTGTTTCAAATTTATAAAGAGAGAGGTGATTAAGAGTTGTATTACTTCATTCTAGTTTGATTATCATCAAAAGGAGAAACCCATGACTATCGCGTTCAAAACCATGCGTACATCTCACACAAGTCTTCATTTAGGGAGACCTTCTTATTGTTTCATTGGTTCTCTAAAATTGTCAAAGAAAGAGGTGATTATGAGTCCTATACTTCGTTCAAGTTTTATTAACATCAAAAGGAGCAATACTATCACTAGTGCCTTCAAAACGATCCGTACATCTCACATAATTTTCTTCATTTAGGGAGCCCTGCTTAATGTTTCATTAGTTTTCTCAAATTGTCAAAATATAGGTGATTATGAGTCCTATTACTTCGTTCTAGTTGAAATTAGCATCAAAAGGAGCAATTCCATCACTATCACGTCCAAAACGATGCGTAGAGCTCACACAAGTCTTCATTTAGGGAGACCATCATATTGTTTCATTGGTTGTTTCAAATTTACAAAGAAAGAGGTGATTAAGAGTTGTATTACTTTGTTCTAGTTTGATTAGGGTCAAAAGAAGAAAGCCATGTCTATCGCGTTCAAAACCATGCGTACATCTCACACAAGTCTTCATTTAGGGAGTCCTTCTTATTGTTTCATTGGTTCTCTAAAATTGTCAGAGAATGAGGTAATTAGGAGTCATATCACTTCGTTCTAGTTTGATTAGCATCAAAAGGAGCAATCCCATTACTATCACGTTCAAAACGATGCGTACATCTCACACAAGTCTTTATTTAAAAAGACCTTCTTATTGTTTCATTGGTTCTCTAAAATTGTCAAAGAAAGAGGTAAGTAGGTGTCCTATTACATCGTTCTAATTTGATTAGCATCAACATGAGAAATCCCAAGACTATCGCCTTAAAAACAATGCGTACACCTCACACACAAGTCTTGATTTAGGGACACCTTCTTATTATTTCATTGGTTCTCTCAAATTATCAAAGAAAGAGATGATTATGAGTCTTATAACTTCGTTCAAGTTTGATTAGCATCAAAAGGAGCAATCCTATCACTAGTGCCTTTAAAACGATCCGTACATCTCACACAAGTCTTAATTTAGGAAGCCCTTCTTATTGTTTTATTAGTTCTCCCAAATTGTCAAAATATAGGTGATTATGAGTCCTATTACTTCGTTCTAGTTAAAATTAGCATCAAAAAGAGTAAATCCATCACTATCTCGTGCAAAACGATGCGTAGATCTCACACAAGTCTTCATTTTGGGAGACCTCCATATTGTTTCATTGGTTGTTTCAAATTTATAAAGAGAGAGGTGATTAAGAGTTGTATTACTTCATTCTAGTTTGATTATCATCAAAAGGAGAAACCCATGACTATCGCGTTCAAAACCATGCGTACATCTCACACAAGTCTTCATTTAGGGAGACCTTCTTATTGTTTCATTGGTTCTCTAAAATTGTCAAAGAAAGAGGTGATTATGAGTCCTATAACTTCGTTCAAGTTTTATTAACATCAAAAGGAGCAATACTATCACTAGTGCCTTCAAAACGATCCGTACATCTCACATAATTTTCTTCATTTAGGGAGCCCTGCTTAATGTTTCATTAGTTTTCTCAAATTGTCAAAATATAGGTGATTATGAGTCCTATTACTTCGTTCTAGTTGAAATTAGCATCAAAAGGAGCAATTCCATCACTATCACGTCCAAAACGATGCGTAGAGCTCACACAAGTCTTCATTTAGGGAGACCATCATATTGTTTCATTGGTTGTTTCAAATTTACAAAGAAAGAGGTGATTAAGAGTTGTATTACTTTGTTCTAGTTTGATTAGGGTCAAAAGAAGAAAGCCATGTCTATCGCGTTCAAAACCATGCGTACATCTCACACAAGTCTTCATTTAGGGAGTCCTTCTTATTGTTTCATTGGTTCTCTAAAATTGTCAGAGAATGAGGTAATTAGGAGTCATATCACTTCGTTCTAGTTTGATTAGCATCAAAAGGAGCAATCCCATTACTATCACGTTCAAAACGATGCGTACATCTCACACAAGTCTTTATTTAAAAAGACCTTCTTATTGTTTCATTGGTTCTCTAAAATTGTCAAAGAAAGAGGTAGTAGGTGTCCTATTACATCGTTCTAATTTGATTAGCATCAACATGAGAAATCCCAAGACTATCGCCTTAAAAACAATGCGTACACCTCACACACAAGTCTTGATTTAGGGACACCTTCTTATTATTTCATTGGTTCTCTCAAATTATCAAAGAAAGAGATGATTATGAGTCCTATAACTTCGTTCAAGTTTGATTAGCATCAAAAGGAGCAATCCTATCACTAGTGCCTTTAAAACGATCCGTACATCTCACACAAGTCTTAATTTAGGAAGCCCTTCTTATTGTTTTATTAGTTCTCCCAAATTGTCAAAATATAGGTGATTATGAGTCCTATTACTTCGTTCTAGTTAAAATTAGCATCAAAAAGAGTAAATCCATCACTATCTCGTGCAAAACGATGCGTAGATCTCACACAAGTCTTCATTTTGGGAGACCTCCATATTGTTTCATTGGTTGTTTCAAATTTATAAAGAGAGAGGTGATTAAGAGTTGTATTACTTCATTCTAGTTTGATTATCATCAAAAGGAGAAACCCATGACTATCGCGTTCAAAACCATGCGTACATCTCACACAAGTCTTCATTTAGGGAGACCTTCTTATTGTTTCATTGGTTCTCTAAAATTGTCAAAGAAAGAGGTGATTATGAGTCCTATACTTCGTTCAAGTTTTATTAACATCAAAAGGAGCAATACTATCACTAGTGCCTTCAAAACGATCCGTACATCTCACATAATTTTCTTCATTTAGGGAGCCCTGCTTAATGTTTCATTAGTTTTCTCAAATTGTCAAAATATAGGTGATTATGAGTCCTATTACTTCGTTCTAGTTGAAATTAGCATCAAAAGGAGCAATTCCATCACTATCACGTCCAAAACGATGCGTAGAGCTCACACAAGTCTTCATTTAGGGAGACCATCATATTGTTTCATTGGTTGTTTCAAATTTACAAAGAAAGAGGTGATTAAGAGTTGTATTACTTTGTTCTAGTTTGATTAGGGTCAAAAGAAGAAAGCCATGTCTATCGCGTTCAAAACCATGCGTACATCTCACACAAGTCTTCATTTAGGGAGTCCTTCTTATTGTTTCATTGGTTCTCTAAAATTGTCAGAGAATGAGGTAATTAGGAGTCATATCACTTCGTTCTAGTTTGATTAGCATCAAAAGGAGCAATCCCATTACTATCACGTTCAAAACGATGCGTACATCTCACACAAGTCTTTATTTAAAAAGACCTTCTTATTGTTTCATTGGTTCTCTAAAATTGTCAAAGAAAGAGGTAAGTAGGTGTCCTATTACATCGTTCTAATTTGATTAGCATCAACATGAGAAATCCCAAGACTATCGCCTTAAAAACAATGCGTACACCTCACACACAAGTCTTGATTTAGGGACACCTTCTTATTATTTCATTGGTTCTCTCAAATTATCAAAGAAAGAGATGATTATGAGTCTTATAACTTCGTTCAAGTTTGATTAGCATCAAAAGGAACAATCCTATCACTAGTGCCTTTAAAACGATCCGTACATCTCACACAAGTCTTAATTTAGGAAGCCCTTCTTATTGTTTTATTAGTTCTCCCAAATTGTCAAAATATAGGTGATTATGAGTCCTATTACTTCGTTCTAGTTAAAATTAGCATCAAAAAGAGTAAATCCATCACTATCTCGTGCAAAACGATGCGTAGATCTCACACAAGTCTTCATTTTGGGAGACCTCCATATTGTTTCATTGGTTGTTTCAAATTTATAAAGAGAGAGGTGATTAAGAGTTGTATTACTTCATTCTAGTTTGATTATCATCAAAAGGAGAAACCCATGACTATCGCGTTCAAAACCATGCGTACATCTCACACAAGTCTTCATTTAGGGAGACCTTCTTATTGTTTCATTGGTTCTCTAAAATTGTCAAAGAAAGAGGTGATTATGAGTCCTATAACTTCGTTCAAGTTTTATTAACATCAAAAGGAGCAATACTATCACTAGTGCCTTCAAAACGATCCGTACATCTCACATAATTTTCTTCATTTAGGGAGCCCTGCTTAATGTTTCATTAGTTTTCTCAAATTGTCAAAATATAGGTGATTATGAGTCCTATTACTTCGTTCTAGTTGAAATTAGCATCAAAAGGAGCAATTCCATCACTATCACGTCCAAAACGATGCGTAGAGCTCACACAAGTCTTCATTTAGGGAGACCATCATATTGTTTCATTGGTTGTTTCAAATTTACAAAGAAAGAGGTGATTAAGAGTTGTATTACTTTGTTCTAGTTTGATTAGGGTCAAAAGAAGAAAGCCATGTCTATCGCGTTCAAAACCATGCGTACATCTCACACAAGTCTTCATTTAGGGAGTCCTTCTTATTGTTTCATTGGTTCTCTAAAATTGTCAGAGAATGAGGTAATTAGGAGTCATATCACTTCGTTCTAGTTTGATTAGCATCAAAAGGAGCAATCCCATTACTATCACGTTCAAAACGATGCGTACATCTCACACAAGTCTTTATTTAAAAAGACCTTCTTATTGTTTCATTGGTTCTCTAAAATTGTCAAAGAAAGAGGTGAGTAGGTGTCCTATTACATCGTTCTAATTTGATTAGCATCAACATGAGAAATCCCAAGACTATCGCCTTAAAAACAATGCGTACACCTCACACACAAGTCTTGATTTAGGGACACCTTCTTATTATTTCATTGGTTCTCTCAAATTATCAAAGAAAGAGATGATTATGAGTCCTATAACTTCGTTCAAGTTTGATTAGCATCAAAAGGAGCAATCCTATCACTAGTGCCTTTAAAACGATCCGTACATCTCACACAAGTCTTAATTTAGGAAGCCCTTCTTATTGTTTTATTAGTTCTCCCAAATTGTCAAAATATAGGTGATTATGAGTCCTATTACTTCGTTCTAGTTAAAATTAGCATCAAAAAGAGTAAATCCATCACTATCTCGTGCAAAACGATGCGTAGATCTCACACAAGTCTTCATTTTGGGAGACCTCCATATTGTTTCATTGGTTGTTTCAAATTTATAAAGAGAGAGGTGATTAAGAGTTGTATTACTTCATTCTAGTTTGATTATCATCAAAAGGAGAAACCCATGACTATCGCGTTCAAAACCATGCGTACATCTCACACAAGTCTTCATTTAGGGAGACCTTCTTATTGTTTCATTGGTTCTCTAAAATTGTCAAAGAAAGAGGTGATTATGAGTCCTATAACTTCGTTCAAGTTTTATTAACATCAAAAGGAGCAATACTATCACTAGTGCCTTCAAAACGATCCGTACATCTCACATAATTTTCTTCATTTAGGGAGCCCTGCTTAATGTTTCATTAGTTTTCTCAAATTGTCAAAATATAGGTGATTATGAGTCCTATTACTTCGTTCTAGTTGAAATTAGCATCAAAAGGAGCAATTCCATCACTATCACGTCCAAAACGATGCGTAGAGCTCACACAAGTCTTCATTTAGGGAGACCATCATATTGTTTCATTGGTTGTTTCAAATTTACAAAGAAAGAGGTGATTAAGAGTTGTATTACTTTGTTCTAGTTTGATTAGGGTCAAAAGAAGAAAGCCATGTCTATCGCGTTCAAAACCATGCGTACATCTCACACAAGTCTTCATTTAGGGAGTCCTTCTTATTGTTTCATTGGTTCTCTAAAATTGTCAGAGAATGAGGTAATTAGGAGTCATATCACTTCGTTCTAGTTTGATTAGCATCAAAAGGAGCAATCCCATTACTATCACGTTCAAAACGATGCGTACATCTCACACAAGTCTTTATTTAAAAAGACCTTCTTATTGTTTCATTGGTTCTCTAAAATTGTCAAAGAAAGAGGTGAGTAGGTGTCCTATTACATCGTTCTAATTTGATTAGCATCAACATGAGAAATCCCAAGACTATCGCCTTAAAAACAATGCGTACACCTCACACACAAGTCTTGATTTAGGGACACCTTCTTATTATTTCATTGGTTCTCTCAAATTATCAAAGAAAGAGATGATTATGAGTCTTATAACTTCGTTCAAGTTTGATTAGCATCAAAAGGAGCAATCCTATCACTAGTGCCTTTAAAACGATCCGTACATCTCACACAAGTCTTAATTTAGGAAGCCCTTCTTATTGTTTTATTAGTTCTCCCAAATTGTCAAAATATAGGTGATTATGAGTCCTATTACTTCGTTCTAGTTAAAATTAGCATCAAAAAGAGTAAATCCATCACTATCTCGTCCAAAACGATGCGTAGATCTCACACAAGTCTTCATTTTGGGAGACCTTCATATTGTTTCATTGGTTGTTTCAAATTTATAAAGAGAGAGGTGATTAAGAGTTGTATTACTTCATTCTAGTTTGATTATCGTCAAAAGGCGAAACCCATGACTATCGCGTTCAAAACCATGCGTACATCTCACACAAGTCTTCATTTAGGGAGACCTTCTTATTGTTTCATTGGTTCTCTAAAATTGTCAAAGAAAGAGGTGATTATGAGTCCTATGACTTCGTTCAAGTTTTATTAGCATCAAAAGGAGCAATACTATCACTAGTGCCTTCAAAACGATCCGTACATCTCACATAATTTTCTTCATTTAGGGAGCCCTGCTTAATGTTTCATTAGTTTTCTCAAATTGTCAAAATATAGGTGATTATGAGTCCTATTACTTCGTTCTAGTTGAAATTAGCATCAAAAGGAGCAATTCCATCACTATCACGTCCAAAACGATGCGTAGAGCTCACACAAGTCTTCATTTAGGGAGACCATCATATTGTTTCATTGGTTGTTTCAAATTTACAAAGAAAGAGGTGATTAAGAGTTGTATTACTTTGTTCTAGTTTGATTAGGGTCAAAAGAAGAAAGCCATGTCTATCGCGTTCAAAACCATGCGTACATCTCACACAAGTCTTCATTTAGGGAGTCCTTCTTATTGTTTCATTGGTTCTCTAAAATTGTCAGAGAATGAGGTAATTAGGAGTCATATCACTTCGTTCTAGTTTGATTAGCATCAAAAGGAGCAATCCCATTACTATCACGTTCAAAACGATGCGTACATCTCACACAAGTCTTTATTTAAAAAGACCTTCTTATTGTTTCATTGGTTCTCTAAAATTGTCAAAGAAAGAGGTGAGTAGGTGTCCTATTACATCGTTCTAATTTGATTAGCATCAACATGAGAAATCCCAAGACTATCGCCTTAAAAACAATGCGTACACCTCACACACAAGTCTTGATTTAGGGACACCTTCTTATTATTTCATTGGTTCTCTCAAATTATCAAAGAAAGAGATGATTATGAGTCCTATAACTTCGTTCTAGTTTGATTAGCATCAAAAGGAGCAATCCTATCACTAGTGTCTTTAAAACGATCCGTACATCTCACACAAGTCTTAATTTAGGGAGCCCTACTTATTGTTTCATTTGTTCTCTCAAATTATCAAAATATAGGTGATTAAAAGTCCAATTAGCGTTCTAGTTGAAATTAACATCAAAAGGAGTAATTCCATCACTATCTCACATAAGTCTTCATTTAGGGAGACCTTCATATTTTTTTATTTTTTTTGTTGCCAATTTAAGCTAAAATCTTAACATTCCTGTCTTGGGCGGGAATGGATCCCAAGACCTGTAGGACTCAAAGTCTTATGAGTAGTTATTTTAGGGAGACCTTTATATTGTTTCACTGGTTGTTTCAAATTTACAAAAAAAGAGGTGATTAAGAATTGCATTACTTCGTTCTAGTTTGATTAGCGTCAAAAAGAGAAACCCATGACTATCGCGTTCAAAACAATGCGTACATCTCACACAAGTCTTCATTTAGGGAGACCTTCTTATTGTTTCATTGGTTCTCTAAAATTGTGAAAGAAAGAGGTGATTTGGAGTCTTATAACTTCCTTCTAGTTTGATTAGCATCAAAAGGAGCAATCCCATTAATATCACATTCAAAACAATGCGTACATCTCACACAAGTCTTCATTTAAGGAGACCTTCTTATTGTTTTATTGGTTCTCTAAAATTATTAAAGAAAGAGGTGACTATGAATCCTATTACTTCGTTCTAATTTGATTAACATCAAATTGAGAAATTCCATGACTATCGCATTAAAAAAGACGCGTACACCTCATACATGTCTTGATTTAAGTAGACCTTCTTATTATTTCATTGGTTCTCTCAAATTATAAAAGAAAGAGGTGATTATGACTCCTATGACTTCGTTCTAGTTTGATTAGCATCACAAGGAGCAATTCTATAACTAGTGCCTTCAAAACGATCCGTACATCTCACAGAAGTCTTCATTTAGGGAGCCCTTCTTTTTGTTTCATTAGTTTTCTCAAATTGTCAAAATATAGGTGATTTGAGTCCTATGACTTCGTTCTAGTTTGATTAGAATCAAAAGGAGCAATCCTATCACTAGTGCCTTCAAAACTATCCGTACATCTCACACAAGTCTTAATTTAGGGAGCCCTTCTTATTGTTTCATTAGTGAGATTGTCAAAATATAGGTGATTATGAGTCCTATTACTTCGTTCTAGTTAAAATTAGTATCAAAATGAGCAATTCCATCACTATCACGTCCAAAACGATGCGTAGATCTTACACAAGTCTTCATTTAGGGAGACATTCATATTGTTTCATTGGTTGTTTCAAATTTACAAAGAAAGAGGTGATTAGGAGTTGTATTACTTCGTTCTAGTTTGATTAGCGTCAAAAGGAGAAAACTATGACTATCGCGTTCAAAACCATGCGTACATCTCACACAAGTCTTCATTTAGGAAAACCATCTTATTGTTTCATTGGTTCTCTAAAATTGTCAAAGAAAGAGGTGATTAGTAGTCCTATAACTTCGTTCTAGTTTGATTATCATCAAAAGGAGCAATCCCAATACTTTCACGTTCAAAACGATGCGTACATCTCACACAAGTCTTTATTTAAGGAGACCTTCTTATTGTTTTATTGGTTCTCTAAAATTGTCAAAAAAGAGGTGATTAGGAGTCCTATTACTTCGTTCTAATATGATTAGCAAAAAAATGAGCAATCCCATGACTATCGCATTAAAAGCGATGCGTACACCTCACACAAGTCTTGATTTACGGAGACCTTCTTATTGTTTCAATAGTTCCCTCAAATTATCAAAGAAAGAGGTGATTATGATCCTATCACTTCGTTCAAAACGATGCGTACATCTCACACAAGTCTTCATTTAAGGAGATCTTCTTATTGTTTCATTGGTTCTCAAAAATTGATAAAGAAAGAGGTGATTAGGAATCTTATTACTTCGTTCTAATTTGATTAGCATCAAATTGAGCAATTCCATGACTATCGCATAAAAACGATGCGTACACCTCACACAAGTCTTGATTTAGGGAGACCTTCTTATTGTTCTATTGGTTCTCTTAAATTATCAAAGAAAGAGGTGATTATGAGTCCTATGACTTCGTTCTTGTTTGATTAGAATCAAAAAGAGCAATCCTATCACTAGTGCCTTCAAAACGATCCGTACATCTCGCACAAGTCTTAATTTATGGAGCCCTTCTTATTGTTTCATTAGTTCTCACAAATTGTCAAAATATAGGTGATTATGAGTTCTATTACTTTGATCTAGTTGAAATTAGCATCCAAATGAGCAATTCCATCACTATCGCATCCAAAACGATGCGTAGATCACACACAAGTCTTCATTTAGGGATACCTTCATATTGTTTCATTGGTTGTTTCAAATTTACAAAGAAAGAGGTGATTAATAGTTGTATTACTTCGTTCTTATTTGATTAGCGTCAAAAGGATAAATCCATGACTATCGCGTTCAAAATAATGCGTACATCTCACACAAGTCTTCATTTAGGGAGACATTCTTATTGTTTCATTGGTTCTCTAAAATTGTCAAAGAAAGAGGTGATTAGGAGTCCTATAACTTCGTTCTAGTTTGATTAGCATCAAAAGGAGCAATCCCATTACTATCATGTTCAAAACGATGCGTACATGTCACACAAGTTTTTATTTAAGGAAACCTTCTTATTGTTTCATTGGTTCTCAAAAATTATCAAAGAAAAAGGTGATTAGGAGTCCTATTACTTCGTTCTAAATTGATGAGCATCAACATGAGCAAATCTATGACTATCACGTTAAAAATGATGCGTACACCTCATGCAAGTCTTGATTTAGGGAGACCTTCTTATTGTTTTATTGGTTCTCTCAAATTATCAAAGAAAGAGGTGATTATGAGTCCTATGACTTCGTTCTAGTTTTATTAGCATCAAAAGGAGCGCAATCCTATCAATAGTGCCTTCAAAATGATCCGTACATTTCACACAAGTCTTCTTTTAGGGAAATCTTTTTATTATTTTGTTAGTCCTCTCAAATTGTCAAAATTCAGGTGATTATGAGTCTTATTACCTCGTTCTAGTTGAAATTGTCATCAAAATGAGCAATTCCATCACTATCGCATCCAAAACGATGCGTAGATCTCACACAAGTGTTCATTAAGGAGTCCACCATATTGTTTCATTGGTTGTTTTAAATTTACAAAGAAAGAGATGATTAAGAGTTGTATTACATCGTTCTAGTTTGATTAGCGTCAAAAGGAGAAATCGATGACTATCGCATTCAAAACCATGCTTACATTTCACACAAGGTCTCATTTAGGCAGACCTTCTTATTGTTTCATTGGTTCTCTAAAATTGTCAAAGAAAGAGGTGATTAGAAGTTCTATAACTTCGTTCTAGTTTGATTATCATCAAAAAGAGCAATCCCATTACTATCACGTTCAAAACGATGCGTACATTGCACAAGTTTTCATTTAAGGAGACCTTCTTATTGTTCATTGGTTCTCAAAAATTGTCAAAGAAAGAGATTATTAGGAGTTTTATTACTTCGTTCTAATTTGATTAGCATCAAAATGAGCAATCTCATGACTATCGCGTTAAAAACGATGCGTACACCTCACACGATTCTTGATTTAGGAGACCTTATTGTTTCATTGGTTCTCCCAAATTATCAAAAAAAGAGGTGTGAATTATGAGTCCTATGACTTCGTTCTAATTTGATTAGAATCAAAAGGAGTAATCCTATCACCAATGCCTTCAAAACGATCCATACATCTCACACTAGTCTTCATTTAGAGAGCCCTTCTTATTGCTTTATTAGTTCTCTCAAATTGTAAAAATATAGGTGATTATGAGTCCTATTACTTCATTCTAGTTGAAATTAGCATCAAAAGGAGCAATTCCATCACTATAGCGTCCAAAACAATGTGTAGATCTTACACAAGTCTTTATTTAGGGAGACATTCATATTGTTTTGTTGTTTGTTTCAAATTTACAAAGAAAGAGGTGATGAAGAGTTGTATTACTTAGTTTTAGTTTGATTAACGTTAAAAGGAGAAACCCATAGCTATCGCGTTCAAAACCCTGCGTACATCTCACACAAGTCTTCATTTAGGGAGTCCTTCTTATTGTTTCATTGGTTCTCTAAAATTATCAGAGAAAGAGGTGATTAGGAGTCATATAACTTTGTTCTAGTTTGATTAGCATCAAAAGGAGCAATTCCATTACTATCACGTTCAAAACGATGCGTATGTCTCACATAAGTCTTCATTTAAAGAGACCTTCTTATTGTTTCATTGGTTCTCTAAAATTGTCAAAGAAAGAGGTGATTAGGAGTCCTATTACTTCATTCTAATTTGATTAGCATCAACATGAGCAATCCCATGACTATTGCATTAAAAACGATGCATACACCTCACACAAGTCTTGATTTAGGGAGACCTTCTTATTATTTCATTGATTGTCTCAAACTATCAAATAAAGAGGAGATTATGAGTCCTATGACTTCGTTCTAGTTTTATTAGAATCAAAAGGAGCAATCCTATCACTAGTGCCTTCAAAACGATCCGTACATCTCACACAAGTCTTAATTTACGGAGCCCTTCTTATTGTTTCATTAGTTCTGACAAATTGTCAAAATATAGGTGATAATAAGTCCTATGACTTCGTTCTAGTTCAATTAGCATCAAAAGGAGCAATTCCATCAATATCGCGTCCAAAACGATGTGTAGATCTCACACAAGTCTTCATTTATGGAGACATTCATATTGTTTCATTGGTTGTTTCAAATTTACAAAGAAAGAGGTGATTAGGAGTTGTATTACTTCGTTCTAGTTTTATTAGCGTCAAAAGGATAAAACCATGACTATCGCCTTCAAAACCATGCGTACATCTCACACAAGTCTTCATTTAGAAAATCTTCTTATTGTTTTATTGGTTCTCTAAAATTGTCAAAGAAAGAGATGATTAGGAGTCCTATAACTTCGTTCTAGTTTGATTAGCATCAAAAGGAGCAGTCCCATTACTTTCACGTTCAAAACGTTGCGTATATCTCACACAAGTTGTTATTTAAGTGACCTTCTTATTGTTTCATTGGTTCTCTAAAATTGTCAAAGAAAGAGGTGATTAGGAGTCCTATTACTTCGTTTTAATTTGATTAGCATAAAAATGAGCAATCCCATGACTATCGCATTAAAAACGATGCGTACACCTCACACAAGTCTTGATTTAGGGAGACCTTTTTATTGTGTCATTGGTTCTCTCAAATTATCAAAGAAAGAGGTGATTATGAGTCCTATGATTTCGTTCTAGTTTCATTAGCATCAAAAGGAGCATTCCTATAACCAGTGCCTTTAAACGATCCGTACATCTCACTCAACTCTTTATTTAGAGAGACCTTCTTATTGTTTCATTAGTTCTCTCAAATTGATAAAATATAGGTGATTATGAGTCCTATTACTTCGTTCTAGTTGAAATTAGCATCAAAAGGAGCAATTCCATCACTATAGCGTTCAGAACCATGCGTACATCTCACACAAGTTGTTATTTAAGTGACCTTCTTATTGTTTCATTGGTTCTCTAAAATTGTCAAAGAAAGAGATGATTAGGAGTCCTATTACTTCGTTTTAATTTGATTAGCATAAAAATGAGCAATCCCATGACTATCGCATTAAAAACGATGCGTACACCTCACACAAGTCTTGATTTAGGGAGACCTTTTTATTGTGTCATTGGTTCTCTCAAATTATCAAAGAAAGAGGTGATTATGAGTCCTATGATTTCGTTCTAGTTTCATTAGCATCAAAAGGAGCATTCCTATAACCAGTGCCTTTAAACGATCCGTACATCTCACTCAACTCTTAATTGAGGAAGCTCTTTTTATTGTTTCATTAGTTCTCTCAAATTGTCAAAATATAGGTGATTATGAGTCCTATTACTTCATTTTAGTTGAAATTAGCATCAAAAGGAGCAATTCCATCACTATCACGTCCAAAACGATGCGTAGATCTCACACAAGTCTTCATTTAGGGAGACCTTCATATTATTTCATTGGTTGTTTCAAATTTACAAAGAAAGAGGTGATTGAGAGTCGTATTACTTCGTTCTAGCTTGATTAGCGTCAAAAGGAGAAATCCAAGACTATCGCGTTCAAAACAATGCGTACATCTCACACACGTCTTCATTTAGGGAGACCTTCTTATTGTGTCATTGGTTCTCTAACATTATCAAATAAAGAGGTGATTAGGAGTCCTATAACTTCGTTCTAGTTTGATTAGCATCAAAATGAACAATCCAATTACTATCAAGTTCAAAACGATGCGTACAACTCAGACAAGTCTTTATTTAAGGAGGCCTTCTTATTGTTTCATTGGTTCTCTAAAATTGTTAAAGAAAAATGCGATTAGGAGTCCTATTACTTCATTCTAACTTGACTAGCATCAAAATGAGCAATCCCATGACTATCGCGTTAAAAATGATGCGTACACCTCACACAAGTCTTGATTTAGGGACACCTTATTATTATTTCATTGGTTCTCTCAAATTATCAAAGAAAGAGGTGATTATGAGTCCTATGACTTCGTTCTAGTTTGATTAGCATCAAAATGAGCAATCCTATCACTAGTGCCTTCAAAACGATCCGTACATCTAACAAAAGTTTTCATTTAGGGAGACCTTCTTATTGTTTCACTAGTTCTCTCAAATTGTCAAATTATATGTGATTATGAGTACTATTACTTCGTTCTAGTTGAAATTAGCATAAAATGGAGCAATCCAATCACTAACGCATGCAAAACGTTGCGTAGATCTCACACAAGTCCTCATTTAGGGAGACCTTCATATTGTTTCATTGGTTTTTTCAAATTTACAAAGAAAGAGGTGATTAAGAGTTTTATTACTTCGTTCTAGTTTGATTAGCGTCGAATTGAGAAACCCATGACTATCGCGTTCAAAATCATATGTACATCTCACACAAGTCTTCATTTACGGAGACCATCTGATTGTTTCATTGGTTTTCTAAAATTATCAAAATATAGGTGATTATGAGTCCTATTACTTCGTTCTAGTTGAAATTAGCATCAAAAGGAGCAATTCCATCACTATAGCGTTCAGAACCATGCGTACATCTCACACAAGTTGTTATTTAAGTGACCTTCTTATTGTTTCATTGGTTCTCTAAAATTGTCAAAGAAAGAGGTGATTAGGAGTCCTATTACTTCGTTTTAATTTGATTAGCATAAAAATGAGCAATCCCATGACTATCGCATTAAAAACGATGCGTACACCTCACACAAGTCTTGATTTAGGGAGACCTTTTTATTGTGTCATTGGTTCTCTCAAATTATCAAAGAAAGAGGTGATTATGAGTCCTATGATTTTGTTCTAGTTTCATTAGCATCAAAAGGAGCATTCCTATAACCAGTGCCTTTAAACGATCCGTACATCTCACTCAACTCTTAATTGAGGAAGCTCTTTTTATTGTTTCATTAGTTCTCTCAAATTGTCAAAATATAGGTGATTATGAGTCCTATTACTTCATTTTAGTTGAAATTAGCATCAAAAGGAGCAATTCCATCACTATCACGTCCAAAACGATGCGTAGATCTCACACAAGTCTTCATTTAGGGAGACCTTCATATTATTTCATTGGTTGTTTCAAATTTACAAAGAAAGAGGTGATTAAGAGTCGTATTACTTCGTTCTAGTTTGATTAGCGTCAAAAGGAGAAATCCAAGACTATCGCGTTCAAAACAATGCGTACATTTCACACACGTCTTCATTTAGGGAGACCTTCTTATTGTGTCATTGGTTCTCTAACATTATCAAATAAAGAGGTGATTAGGAGTCCTATAACTTCGTTCTAGTTTGATTAGCATCAAAATGAACAATCCAATTACTATCAAGTTCAAAACGATGCGTACAACTCAGACAAGTCTTTATTTAAGGAGGCCTTCTTATTGTTTCATTGGTTCTCTAAAATTGTTAAAGAAAAATGCGATTAGGAGTCCTATTACTTCATTCTAACTTGACTAGCATCAAAATGAGCAATCCCATGACTATCGCATTAAAAATGATGCGTACACCTCACACAAGTCTTGATTTAGGGACACCTTATTATTATTTCATTGGTTCTCTCAAATTATCAAAGAAAGAGGTGATTATGAGTCCTATGACTTCGTTCTAGTTTGATTAGCATCAAAATGAGCAATCCTATCACTAGTGCCTTCAAAACGATCCGTACATCTAACAAAAGTTTTCATTTAGGGAGACCTTCTTATTGTTTCACTAGTTCTCTCAAATTGTCAAATTATATGTGATTATATGAGTACTATTACTTCGTTCTAGTTGAAATTAGCATAAAATGGAGCAATCCAATCACTAACGCATGCAAAACGTTGCGTAGATCTCACACAAGTCCTCATTTAGGGAGACCTTCATACTGTTTCATTGGTTTTTTCAAATTTACAAAGAAAGAGGTGATTAAGAGTTTTATTACTTCGTTCTAGTTTGATTAGCGTCAAATTGAGAAACCCATGACTATCGCGTTCAAAATCATATGTACATCTCACGCAAGTCTTTATTTACGGAGACCATCTGATTGTTTCATTGGTTTTCTAAAATTGTCAAAATATAGGTGATTATGAGTCCTATTACTTCGTTCTAGTTGAAATTAGCATCAAAAGGAGCAATTCCATCACTATAGCGTTCAGAACCATGCGTACATCTCACACAAGTTGTTATTTAAGTGACCTTCTTATTGTTTCATTGGTTCTCTAAAATTGTCAAAGAAAGAGGTGATTAGGAGTCCTATTACTTCGTTTTAATTTGATTAGCATAAAAATGAGCAATCCCATGACTATCGCATTAAAAACGATGCGTACACCTCACACAAGTCTTGATTTAGGGAGACCTTTTTATTGTGTCATTGGTTCTCTCAAATTATCAAAGAAAGAGGTGATTATGAGTCCTATGATTTCGTTCTAGTTTCATTAGCATCAAAAGGAGCATTCCTATAACCAGTGCCTTTAAACGATCCGTACATCTCACTCAACTCTTTATTTAGAGAGACCTTCTTATTGTTTCATTAGTTCTCTCAAATTGATAAAATATAGGTGATTATGAGTCCTATTACTTCGTTCCAGTTGAAATTAGCATCAAAAAGAGCAATTCCATCACTATCGCTTCCAAAACTATGCGTAGATCCACACAAGTGTTCATTTAGGGAGACCTTCATATTGTTTCATTGGTTGCTTCAAATTTACAAAGAAAGATGTGATTAAGAGTTGTATTACTTCGTTCTAGTTGATTAGCGTCAAAAGGAGAAACCCGTGACTATCGCGTTCAAAACCGTACATCTCACACAAGTCTTCATTTAGAAAGACCTTCTTATTGTTTCATTGGTTCTCTAAAATTGTCAAAGAAAGAGGTGATTAGGAGTCCTATAACTTCGTTCTAGTTTGATTAGCATCAAAAGCAGCATTCCCATTACTATCACATTCAAAACGACTGCGTACATCTCACACAAGTCTTAATTTGAGGAGACCTTCTTATTGTTTCATTGGTTCTCTAAAATTATCAAGGAAAGAGGTGATTAGGAGTCCTATTACTTCGTTGTAATTTTATTAGCATCAAAATGAGCAATCCCATGACTATTGCGTTAAAAACGATGTGTACACCTCACACGAGTCTTGATTTTGGGAGACTTTCTTATTGTTTCATTGGTTCTCTCAAATTATCAAAGAAAAAGGTAATTATGATTCCTATGACTTTGTTCTAGTTTGATTATCATCAAAAGGAGCGCAATCCTATCAATAGTGCCATCAAAATGATCCGTACATCTCACACAAGTCTTCTTTTAGGGAAACCTTTTTATTATTTTTTTAGTTCTCTCAAATTGTCAAAATTCAGGTGATTATGAGTTTTATTACCTCGTTCTAGTTGAAATCGGCATGAAAATGAGAAATTCCATCAATATCGCTTCCAAAACGATGCGTAGATCTCGCACAAGTGTTCATTTAAGGAGACCTTCATACTATTTCATTGGTTGTTTTAAATTTACAAAGAAAGAGGTGATTAAGAGTTGTATTACTTCGTTCTAGTTTGATTAGCGTCAAAAGGAGAAATCCATGACTATCGCATTCAAAACCATGCGTACATCTCACACAATTCTTTTTTTAGAGAGACCTTCTTATTGTTTCATTGGTTCTCTAAAATTGTAAAAGAAAGAGGTGATTAGGAGTCCTATAACTTTGTTATAGTTTGATTAGCATCAAAAGGAGCAATCCCATTACAATCACGTTGAAAACGATACGTACACCTCACATAAGTCTTGATTTAGGGACACCTTCTTATTATTTCATTGGTTCACTCAAATTATCAAAGAAATAGATGATTATGAGTCCTATAACTTCGTTCAAGTTTGATTAGCATCAAAAGGAGCAATCCTATCACTAGTGCCTTTAAAACGATCCGTACATCTCACACAAGTCTTAATTTAGGAATCCCTTCTTATTGTTTCATTAGTTCTCTCAAATTATCAAAATATAGGTGATTAGGAGTCCTATTACTTCGTTCTAGTTGAAATTAGCATTAAAAAAAAAGTAAATCCATCACTATCTCGTCCAAAACGATGCGTAGATCTCACACAAGTCTTCATTTTGGGAGACCTTCATATTGTTTCATTGGTTGTTTCAAATTTATAAAGAGAGAGGTGATTAAGAGTTGTATTGCTTCATTCTAGTTTGACTATCGTCAAAAGGAGAAACCAATGACTATCGCGTTCAAAACCATGCGTACATCTCACACAAGTCTTCATTTAGGAGACCTTCTTATTGTTTTATTGGTTTTCTGAAATTGTTAAAGAAAGAGGTGATTTGGAGTCCTATAATTTCATCCTAGTTTGATTAGCATCAAAAGGAGCAATCCCATTAATATCATTTTCAAAACGATGCGTACATCTCACACAAGTCTTTATTTAAGGAGACCTTCTTATCGTTTCATTAGTTCTCTAAAATTGTTAAAGAAAGTTGTGATTAGGAATCCGATTACTTCGTTCTAATTTGATTAGCATCAAATTGAGCAATCCCATGACTATCGCGTTAAAAACGATGCGTACACCTCACACAAGTCTTGATTTTGGGAGACCTTCTTATTGTTCCATTGGTTCTCTTAAATTATCAAAGAAAGAGGTGATTATGTATCCTATGACTTCGTTCTAGTTTGATTAGAATCAAAAGGAGCAATCCTATCACTAATGCCTTCAAAACAATCCGTACATCTCACACAAGTCTTAATTTAGGGAGCCCTTCTTATTGTTTCATTAGTTCTCACAAATTGTCAAAATATTGGTGATTATGAGTCCTATTATTTCGTTCTAGTTGAAATTAGCATCCAAATGAGCAATTCCATCACTATCGCGTCCAAAACAATGCGTAGATCACACACAAGTCTTCATTTAGGGAGACTTTCATATTGTTTCATTGGTTGTTTCAAATTTACAAAGAAAGAGGTGATTAAGAGTTGCATTACTTAGTTCTAGTTTGATTAGCGTCAAAAGGAGAAATCCTTGACTGTCATGTTCAAAACAATGCGTACATCTCACATAAGTCTTCATTTAGGGAGACCTTCTTATTGTTTTATTGGTTCTCTAAAATTGTCAGAGAAACAGGTAATTAGGAGTCATATAACTTCGTTCTAGTTTGATTAGCATCAAAAGGAGCAATCCCATTACTATCACGTTCAAAACGATGCGTACATCTCACACAAGTCTTCATTTAAAGAGACCTTCTTATTGTTTATTGGTTCTCAAAAATTATCAAAGAAAGAGGTGATTAGGAGTCCTATTACTTCAATCTAATTTGATTAGCATCAACATGAGAAATCTCATGACTATCGCGTTAAAAACGATGCGTACACTTCACACAAGCCTTAATTTAGGGAGACCTTCTTATTGTTTCATTGGTTCTCTCAAATTATCAAAGAAAGAGGTGATAATGAGTCCTATGACTTCGTTTTAGTTTGATTAGCATCAAAAGGAGCAATCCTCTCACTAGTGCCTTTAAAACGATCCGTATAACTCACACAAGTCTTAATTTAGTAAGCCCTTCTTATTGTTTCATTAGTTCTCTCAAATTGTCAAAATATAGGTGATTATGAGTCCTATTACTTCGTTCTAGTTGAAAGTAGCATCAAAAAGAGTAATACCATCACTATTGCGTCTAAAACGATGCTGTAGATCTCACACAAGTCTTTATTTAGGGAGACCTTCATATTGTTTCATTGATTGTTTCAAATTTACAAAGAAAGAGGTGATTAAGAGTTGCATTACTTCGTTCTAGTTTGATTAGCATAAAAGGAGAAATCCATGACTATCGCGTTCAAAATAATGCGTACATCTCACACAGGTCTTCATTTAGGGAGACCTTCTTATTGTTTCATTGGTTTTCTAAAATTGTCAAAGAAAGAGGTGATTTGGAGTCCTATAACTTCGTTCTAATTTGATTAGCATCAAAAGAAGCAATTCCATTAATATCACGTTCAAAACGATGTGTACATCTCACACAAGTCTTCATTTAAGGAGACCTTGTTATTGTTTCATTAGTTCTCAAAAATTGATAAAGAAAGAGGTGATTAGGAATCTTATTACTTCATTCTAATTTGATTTGCATCAAATTGAGCAATCCCATGACTATCGCGTTAAAAACGATGCGTACACCTCACACAAGTCTTGATTTAGGGTGACCTTCTTATTGTTCTATTGGTTCTCTAAAATTATCAAAGAAATAGGTGATTATGAGTCTTATGACTTCGTTCTAGTTTGATTAGAATCAAAAACTGCAATCCTATCACTAGTGCCTTCAAAACGATCCGTACATCTAACAAAAGTTTTTATTTAGGGAGACCTTCTTCTTCTTTTTTCTGCTAAATTTAGACTGAATTAAAAATTAAAGCGGAATACAAGACCTCATGGGGGAAACCCAATCAGAATATAGCGAAGACAACATAGGACATGCCCTATGATGTTAAGACTATATAAGTTACAAGGCGGACACCCAACAAATATGGCAAAAAAAACAAGAAAAATGCCAAAGCAAACAACAAGATAAATACACCATAAAATCCTAGAAGTAGTAGACTGCAGGAGACCAATGACAGAAAGAAATCCCAGCAGACCAAGACAGGAACAGGGTCATGTTGCCAAACAACCAACAAACCGATCCCAACCGCAGGAGGCTAGGCCAAACCAAGAAATAACCAGCAGCATCAAGGCCTTCTGAACACAGCCTGTAGCCATTGGCCAAAGCTAAAAGCGGCATACATGCACATAATAACCGACTGTCGCAGCAAGAGACGTGATTGCAACATGAGAAAACTCTCCAACAAGCGCAACAGAAAACTCAAAAGCAGCAACAAATTCCCAAGAAACAGCCAAAACCCAAAAGGCATCAAGCAAATTGCAGAAACTTGCAGAAATTACAAAGGAGCAAAGACTGCAGAAACTGCTAAAACACTGCAGCAAGCTGCAGTAGACCACAAGAAACATTCCGCAGCAACCAGCATCAATGGGCTGACCACAAACCAGCAATAGCAAACAAGATGCAACAAACCACAGCAGCAGCAGCAGCAGCAGATGGATAGCCAGCAAACCACAAAGAGATGCAAACCACAACGCCACACATCAGCAGATCCAAGACCAAAACCAGAACAAGGAGAGGCAACTTGGACAAGGAACTGCACACAGAACTGGCGAAACATGAACAATGAACTGCACACAGAACATAAAAACAGCAATCAAGAAAACCAGAGGCCAGCAACAGCATGAACCAAAGCAGCAAACCCAACCAGAACTGCAAACCCAGGAAACAGACTGACTGACAGACTAACAGCAACAGACCCAAGCAACCAAGCTCAAGGGAGAGACCCAACCAGGAAGCAGCAGCAGCAAATCGGCAGCAGCAGAAAAGAGGGAACCCAGATGCCCAAGGCAGCAGCCGGCAGCACACAGCCCAAATACTCGGAAAGCACGCAGCAAAGTGCATAGCCGACTAACAAGTGACAGCAGCCAGCATCAACAAACAGCAGCAGAAACAGTCCAAACTGGCTGGGACCAGAACAGAGCAGGAACTTAACAGGAGTCCCACCCATGTTCACACAGGAACAACAATCCCACCCATGAACTCACAGGAACAGAACAAGCATAGTTACAACACAAAGGATCTATAGCAAATTCTAGACTTAATTTTTTAAAATTTGGCATTGGAGTGAAGCCCACACTTAATCAAATGAATAATATCACGGATAAGAGTCCGAGCAGGTATGGAAGAATGTGAGAAAATCCTAGCATTCCTTTCGGTCCATATTTTATAAACCACACCTAGCAAATCCAGAATGGAGAAGACTATAATGAAATTTTTTGCAAGAGCGAGAATAGATAAATCAAGTAATGGAGGCGCAACTCCTACTAAACCCTCTCCAACCGCACTGCCTAAGGACAGCAACTAGAATCTGAAAAGAGAAGGAGCATTCAAAGAATAAATGGTTGAATGTTTCCCTATCATTCGAGCAAAGCACACACATAGGGTTGATATCAAGGCCAAATTGAGTCAAATTGTCAAGGGTCCGAAGCCCCTTATGAAAAGCTAGCCAGAGAATAAAAGATTGTCGGGGGGGCACAATCTTATGCCAAACCAAGCTATGCCAAGACACAGTTGGCCCAGTTATCCGAATAGAATTCCAGATAGTAGCAGCCTTAACAACTTTAGCTTTGGTTCCCTCCCAGAGGAGGCCATCAAAGTTCGCTGAATTACAAGGTCTAGAAAAGTCAAAGGAATTTCGAAACGCAATGACATCTTGATGATTTGATGCAGGCAACACCCACCTAAAGTTTTGAATAATGCTATTCACACAGGCGTGGGGACCAAGGCCGTAGTTAACAATTAAAGACGAATGAACAGAATTGGACAAAGAAGATTGACCAATCCATGGGTCGAACCATAAGCTAGTATTAGCACCATTTCCTATGTCATAAGAGATGTGCCTACGGGCAAGATCCCTGCATTGCAACACTTTCCTCCATATCCAAGAGCAGTCAGAAGGAATAGGAATAGCCCAGAAAGATTTATTCTTTAGCTTAGTAGTATGAACCCATTTAGCCCAAAGATAGGATGAAAAGGGGTTGATGACATGCCAAAGTTGCAATAAGATAAGCGATTTATTCCATTCCACAAGATTTTTTATTGCAAGACCACCCTCAGCAAAAGGAAGACATATCTTCGTCCAAGCAACTTTAGAGCCATGCATGTCCATGGATGGGCCCTTCCATAAGAATCTAGACATGGAAGACTGAAGATCTTTCAAAACTGCTGCAGGAAGAATGAAGTGAGCCGACCAATAGGCTTGGGTGGCGAAGATAACAGACTTGATAAGTTGCATACGACCGGCGTATGAGAGAAATTTATTGGTCCAAGAGCTTATTTTGGCTTTGACCCTATCAAGAAGGGGCCGGCACTCCGCAAGGCTAAGTTTCGAGGTGATCAAGGGAACCCCCAAGAATTTTGCAGGGAAACCCCCCAATTGGAAGTTTAAAAGGCTAATAATAAGATCCGATTGGGTAGGAGGGACATGGGAGAGGAAACACATACTCTTCGAGGCATTAACGTGGTGCCCCGAGCCCAAGGAAAATTGGTCAAGACAAGTCTTAATATTCTTGACAGAATCAATGTCACCATGACTAAAAAATAAGAATATCATCCGCAAAGCAAAGGTGGGTGAGAGATAATGGCGCAGAACGCCAATGAAACTTGAAAGAGGCCTGCTTCGAGGTCTGGGTGAGCATAAGAGATAAGACTTCCATAATAATGACAAAGAGGTAGGGGGATAAGGGGTCACCTTGTCTGAGGCCTTTGGCCCCTTTGAAGTAACCACATAAAGCCCCATTAACCTTAACAGAGAAACTGGAAGTGGAGATGCAAGCCTTTATCCAATAAATAAATTTGGGAGGGAACTTGAAAACTTTAAGAGCAGCCCACAGAAAATCCCAGGAAACAAAGTCAAATGCCTTCCTGAGGTCAATCTTCAAAGCACACCTAGCCGGGCCAGAGGGTCTATGGTAATTTCTGAATAATTCCTGAGCAAGAAGGATGTTATCCCCAATCCTCCTTCCTGGAACAAAAGCATATTGGAAGGGAGATATGATGGAAGGAAGAATATCCTTAAGCCTAGACGCAATGAGCTTCGAATTGCACTTATAGGTTGTGTTATAGCAGGAGATGGGTCTATAATCATTCATAGAAGAAGGGTTTGGAACTTTCTGCACAAAAGCAATGGCAGTGGCGTTAGACCCCCGAAGCAGGCATCCCTGACTGAAAAAGGAGCTGATAGCAGCAGTAAAAACCTCCCCAACAATGTCCCAAGCATGGAGGAAAAAATTGACATTAAACCCATCAGGGCCAGGGCTCTTGTTCTTCTTCATGTGCATAAGAGTGGACAGAATCTCCGCATCGGACACATCCCTTTCAAGCAAAAGAGCTTGTTGAAAGGACACCAGCTTGGCCCCAAGAGAGTCTAGGGTAGGGAGAAAGGAGCAATCAGAAGTAGAAGGAGTTCCAACAAGATCACAGAAGTGGTTAACGGCAACACGTTGAACAGCCAGGTGCCCAAAACATAATTCACCCTCCGAATTCTCAATAGCTAAAATTTTATTTGTGTTCCACCTTTGCTTTACTTGGTTATGGAAGAAACCCGTATTCTTATCACCTTTCTTCAACCATTAAATTCTTGATTTTTGCTTAATAAGCTTCTCTTCAAAGAGGAGAGCAGCCCAAAGAGAATCAGATTGGGATCTTTGAAGAAGAATGAGAGAAGGATCACCCGGATTGAGGGATATGGCATGCTGGGTAGCGTGCAGGCATTCCCTAGCTTTCTTCACATTTGAGATCAGATTTCCATTGCACTTATTAAGATCCTTTAACGCAAACTTTACAGCAGACAGCTTCCCAGCCAAAATTTGTAGCGAATCACCCGAGCAAGGAGTGAGCCAAGCAGTCCGAACCACATCAGAATAATTTTCCAGACCCATCATAAAATTGAAGAACTGGAACGGCTTTGGAAAAGGGGGCAAGGAAATACCAGAATAGATCACCACAGGGCAGTGATCAGATAAGTCCCTTGGGCAAAAGAGGGCATGGGAGTTGGGAAAGGAATGCAACCAGAGATCATTAACCAAAGCACGATCAAGCTTCGTATAAGTTGGGTTAACAGTTTGAGAATCCCACCAAGTGAGAAGAGGGCCAGTAGCACGGAGATCCGTCAAGTGGAGATCATCAAGCCAATCCTTAAAGTCTCGCATACCATAGTCCCAAGAACAAGCACCTCCATCTATTTCATTCAAGGATTTAACCACATTGAAATCCCCAAGAAGAGTCCATGGTTTATCAATCGAGCCAGCAATGGCTCTCAAGTCATTCCAAAGAGATTTCCATTCACTTGGGGTATTAAGACCATAAATAACAGTAACAAACCCACTAAAACTAAGATTGACATAAGAAACAAAACAATGGATAAATTGTGCAGACTTTGTGATAACATTGACATTCCAGATATTTGGGTCCCAACCAACCCAAATTCTTCCATTACCATGATACTCATAATTAAAGAGCCACTGCCAATTCCTACAGATAGCTTTAGAGATAGAATTGGCCTTAGGTGACTTGACCCTTGTTTCAACCAGGCCAACAAAAGAGATACTATGCTTACAAATGAGTTCATGAATGCTAGTATGCTTAGGGAACTTATTTACACCTCTAATATTCATAGAGCAAAAATTTAACATAAACAAGGAAGGATATTAAGCTGGGGACTTCTTGCTCCCCCCTCCTTTGATCTTTTTCTTAGAGGCTTGGCCGACATCAAGAGAGCCTACAGCTTTGTGTTTAAGATCCCTAACATCCTTCTCATCAATTAGTTTAAGTTTACCCACAAGGGGGTTAGGAGAAGGAGTAATATCAGTGTTAGAGAAACAGTCCTGAGAACCATCAGCCACAGGAGAAAGAAGTTTGAAGGAATTTGAGTATTGTGGGTCAGAGGGAGGAATCGGACCAAAATGTTGTTTAGGACCCTTAGCAACCAGGGTCCAACTGTCGATGATTGCAGAAGGGGGGGAGGAAATGATAGCTGGAGGAGCAGGAGTTTCACCAATAATTGGGACAGGCATAGAAGGGGTAGCTTTGGGAACCCATTTATAGTTAGCTTGGGGACATCTAAGAAGAGTGTGCCCAAAGGACTTGCAATGAGAGCAAGACAAGGGTTTATTCTGGTACTCAACTTCAACCGATACCACTTTTTCTGAGGAGGAATCCTCATCAAGGACAACAACTTCAAGGCTAGAAGGCAGACTGGAAGAGGTAGTGATCTCAACATAAATCCTAGCAAAGCTCATAGGCTCTAATTTTTCAGTAAACTTATCAACAAAGAGAGGTTTACCAATCCCACTAGCAAGATAACTTAGTCCAGGACCTGATAAGTAGGACAAAGGAACATTATGGAATTTCACCCAAATAGGGGCCTTTGAGCACAAATCAGATTTAAAATCCAACCCCTCCTTCCAATGGTTGAGCTGGAGAAGCTTATTTGAAACATACCAAGGACCTAAAGCTAGGATATTATCACATTCCACAGTATCTGAAAACTTGAAGATGAAATACCCCTTATCCTACAAGAAGACCTTCTGCAGACCCAGACTATCCCACATCTTATGAACATTATCATCAACCATTTTAAAAGGAAGCCGAGAGTGGATAAAACTGCCAACAAGGCAAGATTTCCAGAGATTATTTCTGAGCTGAAGAACCTCTGAAGGAGCCTTAATAGTAACAGGACCATTTTCCAGAGATGGAGGAGCAGGGGGAAAATATTCAAGAACCAAAGACGCTTTAGAGTTTCCCTTTGCCACAACAGAGCTCCAAGAAGGCATAACCGGAGGCACCACTCCCTCTTCTAAGACAACACGAGAAGATGAGGCCCGTAGCACCTGCTGGGACAACCCGAGGCTACCAGCCTTCAAGCAAGGCTTCAAAAAAGGCTGATCCAACACTGGTCCAGCTTGCGCAGAAGCAGACCCAAAGGTTCCCACCAAATTCGAAGCATCAGGCAACACAACTTCAGCCAAAGAAGGCACAGCACCAGAGGCAAAGAGATTAGGGGCCTTAACCAGAACCGCAGGGCTGACATCTCTAAGAGAACTTTTATCAAACAGATCGTTAGCATTGACAGAGCGGACAGTTTTTCCTTTACAGGCAAACTCATTGACATTATCAACTGAGAACCCTTGAGCTTTAATGAAGTCCAACAGCAAGTTACATTTTTTTCGCTCATCAGCAGCTTCAATATTCCCCTGTTGCGATAATGCTTGAGCAGCAATGAAAATTTCTTTCATGGTGGTACCGTGTTGAAGCCCTAGGCTAGCATCAACAACACTATTGGTTTCAGAGGAGCCAGAGCTTACCGAGTCTAGGGCAGCATTTGCCAGAACAGGAACAGACTCGGCCATAGCATCATCATCAATAAAAGGAGAGTTTGGGTTTGAGATCCCAAATTCAACAAAGAGATCTCGAGAATCAGAACTCACCGAGTTTCTAGCCGAAAGGTGGGAATGATCGACCATGATAAGGAAGGGAGAAGGTAATGGTCAAGATGGGAACGAAGGAGACGGAGGAAAGAGATACGGGTCAAATGGCTAAGACGGAGGAATGAGCCAGAAGAGAGAATGGTGAAGAAAACACAAGAGAGAAGCTGCCGGAAAAGGGAGAGGGCAGATGGAACTAAAAAGGGAAACCAGAAAAGTTAGGTTTGGACAGAAAATATTATTGGGTGCAGGCGGGAGACAAAAAAGGAAAAAAGGAGTTAACGGAACACGGATGAGGGTAAACGGAAAAAAGAGAATCTAGAGAGAAGGGAGAAAGAATCCTAGAGAGATAAACTAACCCATTTTTTTGGAGACCTTCTTATTGTTTCACTAGTTCTCTCAAATTGTCAAATTATATGTGATTATGAGTCCTATTACTTCGTTCTAGTTGAAATTAGCATAAAATGGAGCAATCCAATCACTAACGCGTGCAAAACGTTGCGTAGATCTCACACAAGTCCTCATTTAGGGATACCTTCATATTGTTTCATTTGTTTTTTCAAATTTACAAAAAAAGAGGTGATTAAGAGTTGTATTACTTCGTTCTAGTTTGATAAGCATCAAATTGAGAAACCCATGACTATCGCGTTCAAAACCATATGTACATCTCACACAAGTCTTCATTTAGGGAGACCATCTAATTGTTTCATTGGTTTTCTAAAATTGTCAAAATATAGGTGATTATGAGTCCTATTACTTCGTCCTAGTTGAAATTAGCATCAAAAGGAGCAATTCCATCACAATAGCGTTCAAAACGATGCGTACATCTCACACAAGTCTTCATTTAAGGAGACCTTATTGTTTCATTGGTTCTCTATAATTGTCAAATAAATAGGTGATTAGGAGTCCTATTACTTCGTTCAAATTTGATTAACATCAAAATGAGCAATCCCATGACTATCGAGTTAAAAACGATGCGTACACCTCACACGAGTCTTGATTTAGGGAGACCCTTTTATTATTTCATTGGTTCATTTAAATTATCAGAGAAATAGGGATTATGAGTCCTATGACTTCGTTCTAGTTTGATTAGCATCAAATGGAGCAATCCTATCACTAGTGCCTTCAAAACGATGCGTACATCTCACACAAGTCTTCATTTAAAGAGACCTTATTGTTTATTGGTTCTCAAAAATTGTCAAAGAAAGAGGTGATTAGGAGTCTTATTACTTCATTCTAATCTGATTAGCATCAATATGAGAAATCCCATTACTATCGCATTAAAAACGATGCGTACACTTCACACAAGTCTTGATTTAGGGAGACCTTCTTATTATTTCATTGGTTCTCTCAAATTATCAAAGAAAGAGGTGATTATGAGTCCTATGATTTCGTTCTAGTTTGATTAGCATCAAAAGGAGCAATCCTATCACTAGTGCCTTCAAAACGATCCTTACAACTCACACAAGTCTTAATTTAGGAAGCCCTTCTTATTGTTTCATTAGTTCTCTCAAATTGTCAAAATATAGGTGATTATGAGTCCTATTACTTCGTTCTAGTTGAAAGTAGCATCAAAAGGAGAAATCCATGACTATCGCGTTCAAAACAATGCGTACATCTCACACAAGTCTTCATTTAGGGAGACCTTCTTATTGTTTCATTGGTTGTCTAAAATTGTCAAAGAAATAGGTGATTTAGAGTCCTATAACTTCGTTCTAGTTTTATTAGCATCAAAAGGAGCAATCCCATTAATATCACATTCAAAACGATGCGTACATCTCACACAAGTCTGCGTTTAAAGAGACCTTCTTATTGTTTCTTTGGTTCTCAAAAATTGATAAAGAAAGAGGTGATTAGGAATCTTATTACTTTGTTCTAATTTGATTTGCATCAAATTGAGCAATCCCATGACTATCGCGTTAAAAACGATGCGTACACATGACACAAGTCTTGATTTAGAGAGACCTTCTTATTGTTCTATTGGTTCTCTCAAATTATCAAAGAAAGATGTGATTATGAGTCCTATGACTTCATTCTAGTTTGATTAGAATCAAAAAGAGCAATCCTATCACTAGTGCCTTCAAAACAATCAATACGTCTAACAAAAGTTTTCATTTAGGGAGATCTTCTTATTGTTTCACTAGTTCTCTCAAATTATCAAATTATATGTGATTATGAGTCCTATTACTTCGTTCTAGTTGAAATTAGCATAAAATGGAGCAATCCAATCACTAACGCGTGCGAAATGTTGCGTAGATCTCACACAAGTCCTCATTTAGGGAGACCTTCATATTGTTTCATTGGTTTTTTCAAATTTACAACGAAATAGGTGATTAAGAGTTGTATTACTTCGTTCTAGTTTGATTAGCATCAAATTGAGAAGCCCATGACTACCGCGTTCAAAACCATATGTACATCTCACACAAGTCTTCATTTAGGGAGACCTTCTAATTATTTCATTGGTTTTCTAAAATTGTCAAAATATAGGTGATTATGAGTCCTATTACTTCGTTCTAGTTGAAATTAGCATCAAAAGGAGGAATTCCATCACTATAGCGTTCAAAACGATGCGTACATCTCACACAAGTCTTCATTTAAGGATACCTTATTGTTTCATTGGTTCTCTAAAATTGTCAAATAAATAGATGATTAGGAGTCCTATTACTTTGTTCTAATTTGATTAGGATCAAAATGAGCAATCCCATGACTATCGAGTTAAAAACGATGCGTACACCTCACACGCGTCTTGATTTAGGTAGACCCTTTTATTGTTTCATTGGTTCACTTAAATTATCAGAGAAATAGGGATTATGAGTCCTATGACTTCAGTTCTAGTTTGATTAGCATCAGAAGGAGCAATCCTATCACTAGTGCCTTCAAAATGATGCGTACATCTCACACAAGTCTTCATTTAAAGAGACCTTATTTTTTATTAGTTCTCAAAAATTGTCAAAGAAATAGGTGATTAGGAGTCCTATTACTTCATTCTAATTTGATTAGCATCAATATGAGAAATCCCATGACTATCGCGTTAAAAACGATGCGTACACTTCACACAAGTCTTGATTTAGGGAGACCATCTTATTGTTTCATTGGTTCTCACAAATTATCAAAGAAAGAGGTGATTATGAGTCCTATGACTTCGTTCTAGTTTGATTAGCATCAAAAGGAGCAATCCTATCACTAGTGCCTTTAAAACGATCCGTACAACTCACACAAGTCTTAATTTAGGAAGCCCTTCTTATTGTTTCATTAGTTCTCTCAAATTATCAAAATATAGGTGATTATGAGTCCTATTACTTCGTTCTAGTTGAAAGTAGCATCAAAAAGAGTATTTTCATCACTATCGTGTCCAAAACGATGCGTAGATCTCACACAAGTCTTTATTTAAGGAGGCCTTTATATTGTTTCAGTGGTTGTTTCAAATTTACAAAGAAAGAGGTGATTAAGAGTTGCATTACTTCGTTCTAGTTTGATTAGCATCAAAAGGAGAAATCCATGACTATCGCGTTCAAAACAATGCGTACATCTCACACAAGTCTTCATTTAGGGAGACATTCTTATTATTTCATTGGTTGTCTAAAATTGTCAAAGAAAGAGGTGATTTGGAGTCCTATAACTTCGTTCTAGTTTGATTAGCATCAAAAGGAGTAATCCCATTAATATCACTTTTAAAACGATGGGTTCATCTCACATAAGTCTTCATTTAAGGAGGCCTTCTTATTGTTTCATTGGTTCTCAAAAATTGATAAAGAAAGAGGTGATTAGGAATCTTATTACTTCATTCTAATTTGATTTGCATCAAATTGAGCAATCCCATGACTATCGCGTTAAAAATGATGCGTATACCTCACACAAGTCTTGATTTAGGGAGACCTTCTTATTGTTCTATTGGTTCTCTCAAATTATAAAAAAAAGGTGATTATGAGTCCTATGACTTCGTTGTAGTTTGATTAGAATTATAAAGAGGAATTCTATCACTAGTGCCTGCAAAACGATCCGTACATCTAACAAAAGTTTTCATTTCGGGAGACCTTCTTATTGTTTTACTAGTTCTCTCAAATTGTCAAATTATATGAGATTATGAGTCCTATTACTTCGTTCTAGTTGAAATTAGCATAAAATGGAGCAATCCAATCACAAACGCGTGCAAAATGTTGCGTAGATTTCACACAAGTCCTCATTTAGGGAGACCTTCATATTATTTCATTGGTTTTTTCAAATTTACAAAGAAAGAGGTGTTTAAGAGTTGTATTACTTCGTTCTAGTTTGATTAGCATCAAATTGAGAAAACCAACACTATCGCGTTCAAAACCATATGTACATCTCACATAAGTCTTCATTTACGGAGACCATCTGATTGTTTCGTTGGTTTTCTAAAATTTTCAAAATATAGGTGATTATAAGTCCTATTACTTTTGTTCTAGTTGAAATTAGCATCAAAAAGAGCAATTCCATCACTATAGCGTTCAAAACGATGCGTACATCTCACATAAGTCTAAATTTAAGGAGACCTTATTGTTTCATTGGTTCTCTAAAATTGTCAAATAAATAGGTGATTAGGAGTCCTATTACTTCGTTCTAATTTGATTAGCATCAAAATGAGCAATCCCATAACTATCGAGTTAAAAACGGCGCGTACACCTCACACGAGTCTTGATTTAGGGAGACCCTTTTATTGTTTCATTGGTTCCCTTAAATTATCAGAGAAATGGGGATTATGAGTCCTATGACTTCGTTCTAGTTTGATTAGCATCAAAAGGAGCAATCCTATCACTAGTGCCTTCAAAACGATCCGTACATCTCACACAAGTCTTTATTTAGGGAGACCTTCTTATTGTTTCATTAGTTCTCTCAAATTGATAAAATATAGGTGATTATGAGTCCTATTACTTCGTTCTAGTTGAAATTAGCATCAAAAGGAGCAATTCCATCACTATTGCTTTCAAAACAATGCGTAGATCCACACAAGTGTTCATTTAGGGAGACCTTCATATTGTTTCATTGGTTGTTTCAAATTTACAAAGAAAGAGGTGATTAAGAGTTGTATTACTTCGTTCTAGTTGATTAGCGTCAAAAGGAGAAACCCATGACTATCGCGTTCAAAACCGTACATCTCACACAAGTCTTCATTTACAGAGACCTTATTGTTTCATTGGTTCTCTAAAATTGTCAAAGAAAGAGGTGATTAGGAGTCCTATAACTTCGTTCTAGTTTGATTAGCATCAAAAGCAGCATTCCCATTACTATCACGTTCAAAACGATAATTACATTTCACACAAGTCTTAATTTGAGGAGACCTTCTTATTGTTTCATTGGTTTTCTAAAATTGTCAAAGAAACAGGTGATTAGGAGTCCTATTACTTCGTTGTAATTTTATTAGCATCAAAATAAGCAATCCCATGACTATCACGTTAAAAACGATGCGTACACCTCACACGAGTCTTGATTTAGGGATACCTTCTTTTTGTTTCATTAGTTCTCTCAAATTATCAAAGAAAAAGGTGATTATGAGTCCTATGACTTTGTTCTAGTTTGATTATCATCAAAAGGAGCGCAATCTTATCAATAGTGCCATCAAAATAATCCGTACATCTCACACAAGTCTTCTTTTAGGAAAACCTTTTTATTGTTTTATTAGTTCTCTCAAATTGTAAAAATTTAGGTGACTATGAGTCTTATTACCTCGTTCTAGTTGAAATTGGTATCAAAATGAGAAATTCCATCAATATCTCTTCCAAAACGATGCGTAGATCTCACACAAGTGTTCATTTAAGGAGACCTTCATATTATTTTATTGGTTGTTTCAAATTTACAAAGAAAGAGGTGATTAAGAATTGTATTACTTCGTTCTTGTTTGATTAGCGTCAAAAGGAGAAATCCATGACTATCGCGTTCAAAACCATGCGTACATCTCACACAATTCTTTATTTAGGGAGACCTTCTAATTATTTCATTGGTTCTCTAAAATTGTAAAAGAAAGAGGTGACTAGGAGTCCTATAACTTTGTTATAGTTTGATTAGCATCAAAACGAGCAATCCCATTACAATCACGTTCAAAACAATGCGTACACCTCACACGAGTCTTGATTTAGGGACACCTTCTTATTATTTCATTGGTTCTCTCAAATTATCAAAGAAAGAGGTGATTATGAGTCCTATAACTTCGTTCAAGTTTGATTAGCATCAAAAGGAGCAATCCTATCACTAGTGCCATTAAAACGATCTGTACATCTCACACAAGTCTTAATTTTGGAAGCTCTTCTTATTGTTTCATTAGTTCTCTCAAATTGTCAAAATATAGGTGATTATGTGTCCTATTACTTCGTCCTAGTTCAAATTAGCATCAAAAACGATGCGTAGATCTCACAAAAGTCTTCATTTTGGGAGACCTTCATATTGTTTCATTGGTTGTTTCAAATTTATAAAGAGAGAGGTGATTAAGAGTTGTATTACTTCATTCTAGTTTGATTATCGTCAAAAGGAGAAACCAATGACTATCGCGTTCAAAATCATGCGTACATCTCACACAAGTCTTCATTTAGGGAGACCTTCTTATTGTTTTATTGGTTCTCTAAAATTGTGAAAGAAAGAGGTGATTTGGAGTCATATAATTTCGTTCTAGTTTAATTAGCATCAAAAGGAGCAATCCCATTAATATCACGTTCAAAACGATGCGTACATCTCACACAAGTCTTTATTTAAGGAGACCTTTTTATTGTTTCATTGGTTCTCTAAAATTGTTAAAGAAACAGGTGATTAGGAATCCTATTACTTCGTTCTAATTTGATTAGCATCAAATTTAGCAACCCATGACTATCGCGTTAAAAACGATGCGTACACCTCACACAAGTCTTGATTTTGGGAGACATTCTTATTGTTCCATTGGTTCTCTTTAATTATCAAAGAAAGAGGTGATTATATGTCCTATGACTTCGTTCTAGTTTAATTAGAATCAAAAGGAGCAATCCTATCATTAATGCCTTCAAAACGATCCGTACATCTCGCACAAGTCTTAATTTAGGGAGCCCTTCTTATTGTTTCATTAGTTCTCACAAATTGTCAAAATATTGGTGATTATGAGTCCTATTATTTCGTTCTAGTTGAAATTAGCATCCAAATGAGCAATTCCATCACTATCGCGTCCAAAATGATGCGTAGATCACACACAAGTCTTTATTTAGGGAAACTTTCCTATTGTTTCATTGGTTGTTTCAAATTTACAAAGAAAGAGGTGATTAAGAGTTGCATTACTTAGTTCTAGTTTGATTAGCGTCAAAAGGAGAAATCCTTGACTATCATGTTCAATACAATGCGTACATCTCACATAAGTCTTCATTTAGGGAGACCTTCTTATTATTTCATTGGTTCTCTAAAATTGTCAGAGAAATAGGTAATTAGGACTCATATAACTTCGTTCTAGTTTGATTAGCATCAAAAGGAGCAAACCCATTACTATCACGTTCAAAACGATGTGTACATCTCACACAAGTATTCATTTAAAGAGACCTTCTTATTGTTTATTAGTTCTCAAAAATTGTCAAAGAAAGAGGTGATTAGGAGTCATATTACTTCATTCTAATTTGATTAGCATCAACATGAGAAATCCCATGATTATCGCGTTAAAAACGATGCGTACACTTTACACAAGTCTTGATTTAGGGAGACCTTCTTATTGTTTCATTGGTTCTCTCAAATTATCAAAGAAAGAGGTGATTATGAGTCCTATGACTTCATTCTAGTTTGATTAGCATCAAAAGGAGCAATCCTATCACTAGTGCCTTTAAAACGATCCGTACAACTCACACAAGTTTTAATTTAGGAAGCCCTTCTTATTGTTTCATTAGTTCTCTCAAATTGTTAAAATATAGGTGATTATGAGTCCTATTACTTCGTTCTAGTTAAAATTAGCATCAAAAAGAGTAAATCCATCACTATCTCGTGCAAAACGATGCGTAGATCTCACACAAGTTTTCATTTTGGGAGACCTCCATATTGTTCCATTGGTTATTTCAAATTTAAGAAGAAAGAGGTGATTAAGAGTTGCATTACTTCGTTCTAGTTTGATTAGCATCAAAAAGAGAAATCCATGACTATCGCGTTCAAAACAATGCGTACATCTCACACAAGTCTTCATTTAGGGAGACCTTCCTATTGTTTCATTGGTTGTCTAAAATTATCAAAGAAAGAGGTGATTTGGAGTCCTATAACTTCGTTCTAGTTTGATTAGCATCAAATGGAGCAATCCCATTAATATCAAGTTCAAAACGATGCGTACATCACACACAAGTCTTCATTTAAGGAGACCTTCTTATTGTTTTATTGGTTCTCAAAAATTGATAAAGAAAGAGGTGATTAGGAATCTTATTACTTCTTTCTAATTTGATTTGCATCAAATTGAGCAATCCCATGACTATCGCGTTAAAAACAATGTGTACACGTCACACAAGTCTTGATTTAGCGAGACCTTCTTGTTAATCTATTGGTTCTCTCAAATTATCAAAGAAAGAAGTGATTATAAGTCCTATGACTTCGTTCTAGTTTGATTAGAATCAAAAAAAGCAATCCTATCACTAGTGCCTTTGAAACGATCCGTACATCTCGCACAAGTCTTAATTTATAGAGCCCTTCTTATTGTTTAATTAGTTCTCACAAATTGTCAAAATATAGGTGATTCTG
The DNA here is from genome assembly GCA_020205555.1 of Panax stipuleanatus. Lineage (NCBI taxonomy): Eukaryota > Viridiplantae > Streptophyta > Magnoliopsida > Apiales > Araliaceae > Panax > Panax stipuleanatus. Next base: position 37,240 of record JAINUT010001703.1, read on the forward strand.
AGTCCTATTACTTCGTTCTAGTTGAAATTAGAATCCAAATGAGTAATTCCATCACCATCGCATCCAAAACGATGCGTAGATCACACACAAGTCTTCATTTAGGGAGACCTTCATATTGTTTCATTGGTTGTTTCAAATTTACAAAGAAAGAGGTGATTAATAGTTGCATTACTTCGTTATAGTTTGATTAGTGTCAAAAGGAGAAATCCATGACTATCGCGTTCAAAATAATGCGTACATCTCACACAAATTTTCATTTAGGGAGACCTTCTTATTGTTTCATTGGTTCTCTAAAATTGTCAAAGAAAGAGGTGATTAGGAGTTCTATAACTTCGTTCTAGTTTGATTAGCATCAAAAGGAGCAATCCCATTACTATCATGTTCAAAACGATGCATACATGCCACACAAGTCTTCATTTAAGGAGACCTTATTGTTTCATTGGTTCTCAAAAATTATCAAAAGAAAAAGGTGATTAGGAGTCCTATTACTTCGTTCTAATTTGAAAAACATCAAAATGAGCAAATCCATGACTATGGCGTTAAAAATGATGCGTACACCTCATACAAGTCTTGATTTAGGGAGACCTTCTTATTGTTTCATTGGTTCTCTCAAATTATCAAAGAAAAAGGTGATTATGAGTCTTATGACTTCGTTCTAATTTTATTAGCATCAAAAGGAGCGCAATCCAATCAATAGTGCCTTCAAAATGATCTGTACATCTCACACAAGTCTTCTTTTAGGAAAATCTTTTTACTGTTTCGTTAGTTCTCTCAAATTGTCAAAATTCTGGTGATTATGAGTCTTATTACCTCGTTCTAGTTTAAATTGGCATCAAAATGAGCAATTCCATCACAATCGCATCCGAAATGATGCGTAGATCTCACACACGTGTTCATTAAGGGAGTCCTTCATATTGTTTCATTGGTTGTTTCAAATTTACAAAGAAAGAGATGATTAAGAGTTGTATTACTTAGTTCCGGTTTGATTAGCGTCAAAAGGAGAAATCCATGACTATCGCATTCAAAACCATGCGTACATCTCACACAAGTCTTCATGTAGGGAGACCTTCTTATTGTTTCATTGGTTCTCTTAAATTGTCAAAGAAAGAGGTGATTAGGAGTCCTATAACTTCGTTCTAGTTTGATTATCATCAAAAAGAGCAATCCCATTACTATCACATTCAAAATGAAGCGTACATTGCACAAGTCTTCATTTAAGGCGACCTTCTTATTGTTTTATTGGTTCTCAAAAATTATCAAAGAAAGAGGTGATTAGGAGTTCTATTACTTCGTTCTAATTTGATTAGCATCAAAATGAGCAATCCCATGACTATCGCGTTAAAAACGATGCGTACACCTCACACGATTCTTGATTTAGGAGACCTTCTTATTGTTTCATTGGTTCTCCCAAATTATCAAAAAAAGAGTTGTGGATTACGAGTCCTATGACTTCGTTCTAGTTTGATTAGAATCAAAAGGAGTAATCATATCACCAGTGCCTTCAAAACGATCCGTTCATCTCACACTAGTCTTCATTTAGGGAGCCCTTCTTATTATTTTATTAGTTCTCTCCAATTGTCAAAATATAGGTGATTCTGAGTCCTATTACTTCGTTCTAGATGAAATTAGCATCAGAAGGAGCAATTCCATCACTATAGCGTCCAAAACGATGCGTAGATCTTACACAAGTCTTTATTTAGGGAGACATTCATATTATTTTATTTTTGTTTCAAATTTACAAAGAAAGAGGTGATTAAGAGTTGTATTACTTCGTTTTAGTTTGATTAGCGTTAAAAGGAGAAACCCATAGCTATCGCGTTCAAAACCCTGCATACATCTCACACAAGTCTTCATTTAGGGAGTCCTTCTTATTGTTTCATTGGTTCTCTAAAATTGTAAAAAGAAAGAAGTGATTAGGAGTCATATAACTTCGTTCTAGTTTGATGAGCATCAAAAGGAGCAGTCCCATTACTATCACGTTAAAAACGATGCGTATATCTCACACAAGTCTTCATTTAAAGATACCTACTTATTGTTTCATTGGTTCTCTAAATTTGTCAAAGAAAGAGGTGATTACGAGTCCTGTTACTTCGTTCTAATTTGATTAGCATCAAAAGGAGCAATCCCATGACTATCGCGTTAAAAACGTTGTGTACATCTCACACAAGTCTTGATTTAGAGAGACCTTCTTATTGTTTCATTGGTTCTCTCAAATTGCCAAAGAAAGAGGTGATTATGAGTCATATGACTTCGTTCTAGTTTGATTAGCATCAACAGGAGTAATCCTATCACTAGTGCCTTCAAAACGATCTATACATCTCACACAAGTCTTCATTTAGGGAGACCTTCTTATTGTTTCATTAGTTTTCTCAAATTGTTAGAATAAAGGTGATTATGAGTCCTATTACTTCGTTCTAGTTTAAATTAGCATCAAAAGGAGCAATTCCATTAATATCGCGTCCAAAAAGATGCGTAGATCTCACACAAGTCTTCATTTAGGGAGACATTCATATTGTTTCATTGGTTGTTTCAAATTTACAAAGAAAGAGGTGATTAGGAGTTGTATTACTTCGTTCATGTGACGCCCCCAAATCCACGTTCCTTCGAAACCTAGGATTCGGTGCAGTCACGATACTACTAACGCCAAACTATTATATCTTTTATTCATTACTAAAAGAATACATCTTTACTTATTACAATTTAGAATATAAATTCTATTCATATCCAAGATCTCGTCTTTACATCATATTCGATGTTACTAAAATGCGGAATAATTTAAACTTTTCAATATCCTTTGAATAAAATCTTTTTATTGATTTCATAACTTTGAATCAAATACAATCCTTGAATCCACTATATACTATGATTCATTCTATTAGAACTATCGTATAAACATTTATAACTCAACTCGATATCCTCTATGTATTATCTAATACATCTTTACAATACAACAAGTATTAAACAGAGTAAGCAACTATCGAGTACATCATCTAGAATCTAAATATGGTCCAGACAATAATCTAAGTAATATTCTTCAATGCGATACTATCTATCTTTATCAATTAAGAAGCACGAAATCTTTACCGTGAATCCTTAACCTGCAAAAGTGGTTATTTGCAAGAGTGAGCTCGACAGCTCAGCAATTCTAACAGTCCTCATGCATCACATAGCATATAACATCATACTCAGTTCATGCATTTATAAACAGTTTATATTTACTACGCATGTTACTTTTCATATAACAAGTATATCATCAAAGATCAACTTTCAATCTCATTTATATCTCATATACAGTTCATATATAAGTTCACATTATCACAGCATAATATAATTCAACTAACAGTTATTGAATTCATATATCAAATAGGAACTGAAAGACTTGCCTGATTCGTAGTTTAACAACTACGACTTAACTGCTTAAGAATCTCTGCACTTTGTGTAATCCTACACAGTTATATTAATCATATAGATCACACCCATCAGTTATACACTTCCATACATTCTCAATATAATAATAAGTATTACATTGTTGTCTAGCTTGGTTCTTAGAACCTTGTTTCACTTTCATATCATACGCTTAGTATCGTTAGGTACGTATAGTGATATCTTAACCATACTCAATATCAATATTAACCACTTAACTATTTAAGTGTTCGACACATATTGCAAACATATAAATCTATAATCCATATTGCTCTTACGTTTCTCAAATCTTATCGAAACAATTACATTCAAACTTTCTAAGTTTCACCTTTCAAAATCCTTGTCATACTTAACTAGTCATGCAAGGCTACTATGTTCATCATGTATACATGTATATAAGGGCATTAACTCAAGTTTTAAAACCTAGCATGCTCATTATAAGTCAAAATCATATGGCATTCATGCCGGACTTTCATATACCTTAAGTAAATTAAGTTCATGCCTCAAGGGTAAACCACTAATGTCATATCAACACACCACGAGGCTAAACAATACTAAGTATACATGCTCGTGCGTTCATCACACATGTATATGTTAATCACATAGTTTATGCTTTAGAATTTTATTTCTTGAATACGTTGGCATAGGTGATATCCATGCTCCATCAAATGATGCTCATGTCAACATGTCTATAGGCATAATGACATCCTAATGCATATGCTTGCATGATCACAACATAATTCATATGGTAATTGATGTCCTTAGCTTTTCATCGGAAATCACACTAAGTCAACAAGGAATCATAGTACATGCATGGCATCTATATGTATTTCATATACACTAGAAACTCATATTTAAACCACATAAATATTCTCAAATGGTCAGAATCTAAAAGACATTAGTCTAAAGTTCGTTTTCGAAAGTCTTAAGTTTATCATTTCGAAAATTGTCTTAACTTCTAATACTAGTGTACGGTTAATACTTTAAGCATGCATTTCATGTCAATATAAACCATACTATCATGTTTAAAATATCAGATTATATACATATTACATATGTGTCCAAGTTCACAATCGAAACTATAAGTTTCATTTCAAAACTATAAGTTTTTCTTCAATCGTGTGTACTAATATCGTTACACATGCTCATTTCATATCAAGGTAATCATATATGTATGTTATCTATGTCCACATGCTTGTTCTAATTATATAACTTATGCTAGCATATAACAGAACCTGCAACAGAAAACAAAACCCAGAAACTGGTCCCGGCGCAGCTGCGCAGAGCCCCAGTTCAAAACTGGCGCAGCTGCGCAGGGCCTTGGCCAACAAAACGTCTGGTACCGGCGCAGCTGCGCTGCTGGCCAGTACAAAACTGGTGCAGCTGCACAGTTGGTCGGCCAGAAACAGAGCAGCCTTCTGCTCGGCAATTCTACAGACCCATCTCAGAATTTCTTCAACAATTCGAATTTAAACATGCTATGTAATAGTTCTACCACGTTTATAAGCTATCATAGCAACTAATAACATTCTTTAATTAACTTAACGTCCAATTCATGGTTAATCAAAGAATCAAGAATATAGAAAATTTACAGAGAATGAATGTATATGTTATACCTCTGCAAAACACTTGAGCTGCTAAAGCAATTTCTTAATCTCCTTCACACTAATAGTATGCTTACTCTCTATAAATTTCTTAGCAATAAAATTCTCAGCAAGTGTGATATAGAAGGAGAAGAGCTAATTTATAGGCAAACCAATACTCAGTTCATAGCTTTGCTTGCCAAATCAAACTAACGGAAATAGCAAGAATCTAATGGTTAACAAATAGTTGGTGAGGAGTTGGTGTAATCCATCATCAATCCCACTCCCCCCATACTCATTAGCTAGGATTGATGAATTTGAGAGGAGAGTAGTGTAGGCTAGGCTTCACGTGAAGAGAAGTGGAGAATGGGTACTCAAATTGGGACACAGTAAATATAACTCAGCAACTTGTAAATTAACTTACTATTGTTATATATAGTGTATACCATACTTGGGTTATATATATACATTACGTATACATTTAAGTTATACGCATTCCATTTCATATAACTTAAGTTATAATTAATGTGTCACAATGTAGTCCCAATAATACTATCGTGTAGTAAATTTTAACTTGCACATAAAAATTCGTGTACATTTCATTCTACCGGATATAATTCTATCGGGTATCATCACAGTGTATTGTCTCCTTTATTATTAAATTTCATTAATTCAATAATTGTTTACAATATATCTATGATATATTATTTTATTGTATACTTAATATACACATTGTCACACCCACATTTCATGTATCTCTTACAACTCAATAAACTTTACTATATAGTTTATATTCATATATAGCATAGTCGCATTGCACTTTATACTTCGCATAACATATAGTTAACTATCATACGTTATACTTTAATATCGCATGGTTGCACATAGAAATTAATAAATTACTTATCTTATCAATTAATTAATAATAATATTAATTAATCCATTTCTCATTAATCCATGGAATTATAATTCCCACGCTAATTGATTAACACTTTATATGATTTATTATCACGTTAAATAAATATAAATCTTTTTATATTTATAAATCATTTACTCATTAATCATCATATTATCAAATAATTACTTGATAATAGTATATTGTTCATAACAATAATTAATATTAGAAGACAATTTATCTCATCACAAATCCGATTATACTTATAATCGATTTCCTTATTATTATACTATCACTAGCCATAATAATTTAACATACTATCATAATAACAATTAACAATTAATTTAGATTAATTGTTTAATTAATAATTCCTCCATCATTAAATTAGTCAATTCATTACTGAATCTATTATTGTGCCACACAAGGCATCTCTCACAAGCTCAAACTTAAGCTTATCATTATTCTCATCACTTACTCATTTCTCACCACATTACTACTTATAACCTGTTCAATTAAATTAGAACTATTAAATCCAAGGTCCACATATAAATAGTTTACAAATCGAATATTCAAATATTATATATAACCTTTACGGAAATATAATAACTCAAGCTATTAAAATGTTAAATTACTTCAATTAATTATACTTATAATAAGTATAACCTTTACGCTTATAATAATTAATATATACTCTATTAATTATTCCAATAATAATATTCACGATCAAATAATAACTTAAGTTATTTAATATATTAAAATAACTTAGTTTCCTTTCATTAATTAAACTCCCTTGAAAATACATTTAAAATTATGTATTTAGCCATATCATAAAATATTATGTTTTCTCCAAATAAGCACATTCGTTATTAGAAAATAATTTACTTATTGTCTCATGATATTATTTTTAATATAATATCAAATAACTATATGTACGACACATGTACATATATTATATATAGAAAATAGATAATAAGTTTATTTTCTATTATAATAAATTGTTTCCATCAATTTAATTACATATAGCAAATACGTTTTAATATATTTACCATATTAATCAAACACACCTCATACAAAAACATATAAGGTAATATTATTATTCAAAAATAACATTCCCTCTTTTATTAAAATAATTCAACATTAGAAACTATTTTAATATCCTTTAGTAGAAAAATCATATCTCTTTCTTTTCTATAAATTGTTCCCAAAACAATTTCTTCAAATATTCATTTAAAGATATAATGATTTCCATCTCCCTTTAATAACGTATATATATTTAACGTTATTCGCACATTAGACTTTCTCACATATTACCACTCTAAGTAATATATATAAAAAGTATCAACTATAATTACATATTCAACACACATATTAATTCACTCCTTTACTTAAGTAAATTAAACATTGTACTATATCATCATAGTTAATTAAGGTTCAATACTCTCATTATATTATTCCATAATATAACTCACAACTTAAATTAACTAATATTTATTCTTATTAGTTAATTCCTTAACTAACTCATGCTTCACTATCCAAACCTATTCATGGATAGCTTAAGTGCTATTAATAACTTATATTATAAACATACTAGTTATTAATATATACACAAGAATATGGTGATTATACATTAAGGATATTTAATGTCACCAACTTACTATGATAAAATAATTCTATAAATTATTTAATATCGATAGGAATTTATCCACCTCCTTTATCTCAACTGGATCGTCTCTACGATAAGTAACAAATATATATTAATAATATATTTATAAATCACAAAAACACATATTACATAGTCCATATTACCCTATGTAATATAATACCACATACCTCATATCACATATATATATTTTTATTCGAACCCATCTCACGGTTTAAGAATTTTATTTATTAAATCCTTATTTAATAATATCTAAAAATTCGGGTTCTTACAGTTCAAGTTTGATTAGCGTCAAAAGGAGAAAACCATGACTATCGCGTTCAAAACCATGTGTACATCTCACACAAGTCTTCATTTAGAAAAACTTGCTTATTGTTTCATTGGTTCTCTAAAATTGTCAAAGAAAGAGGTGATTAGGAGTCCTATAACTTCGTTATAGTTTGATTAGCATCAAAAGGAGCAATCCCATTACTATCTCGTTCAAAAAGATGCGGACATCTGACACAAGTCTTCATTTAAAGAGACCTTCTTCTTGTTTCATTGGTTCTCAAAAATTGTCAAAGAAAGAGGTGAGTAGGAGTTCTATTACTTCGTTCTAATTTGATTAGCATCAAAATGAGCAATCCCATGACTATCGCGTTAAAAACGATACGTACACCTCACACGATTCTTGATTTAGGAGACCTTCTTATTGTTTCATTGGTTCTCCCAAATTATCAAAGAAAGAGGTGTGGATTAGGAGTCCTATGACTTCGTTCTAGTTTGATTAGAATCAAAAGGAGTAATCCTATCACCAGTGCCTTCAAAACGATCCGTAAATCTCACACTAGTCTTCATTTAGGGAGCCCTTTTTATTGTTTCATTAGTTCTCTCAAATTGTCAAAATATAGGTGATTATGAGTCCTATTACTTCGTTCTTGTTGAAATTAGCATCAAAAGGAGCAATTCCATCACTATCACGTCCAAAACGATGCGTAGATCTTACACAAGTCTTCATTTAGGGAGACATTCATATTGTTTTATTGTTTGTTTCAAATTTACAAACAAAGAGTTGATTAAGAGTTGTATTACTTCATTTTAGTTTGATTAGCGTTAAAAGGAGAAACCCATGGCTATCGCGTTCTAAACCATGCGTACATCTCACACAAGTCTTCATTTAGGGAGTCCTTCTTATTGTTTTATTTGTTCTCTCAAATTGTCAGAGAAAGAGGTGATTAGAAGTCATATAACTTTGTTCTAGTTTGAGTAGAATCAAAAGGAGCGATCCCATTACTATCACTTTCAAAACGATGCGTATATCTCACACAAGACTTCATTTAAAGAGACATTCTTATTGTTTCATTGGTTCTCTAAAATTATCAAAGAAAGAGGTGATTAGGAGTCCTATTACTTTATTCTAATTTGATTAGCATCAACATGAGCAATCCCATGACTATCGCGTTAAAAACGATGCGTACACCTCACACAAGTCTTGATTTAGGGAGACCTTATTATTATTTCATTGGTTCTCCCAAATTATCAAAGAAAGAGGTGATTATGAGTCCTATGACTTCGTTCTAGTTTGATTAACATCAAAAGGAGTAATCCTAACAATAGTGCCTTCAAAACGATCCGTACATCTAACAAAAGTTTTCATTTAAGGAGACCTTCTTATTGTTTCACTAGTTCTCTCAAATTATCAAAATATATGTGATTATGAGCCCTATTACTTCGTTCTAGTTGAAATTAGAATAAAATGGAGCAATCCCATCACTATCCCGTGCAAAACGATGTGTAGATCTCACACAAGTCCTCATTTAGGGAGACCTTCATATTGTTTCATTGTTTTTTTCAAATTTACAAAGAAAGAGGTGATTAAGAGTTGTATTACTTCATTCTAGTTTGATTATCGTCAAATTGAGAAACCCATGACTATCGCCTTCAAATCCATACGTACATCTCACACAAATCTTCATTTGGGGAGACCTTCTTATTATTTTTTTTCGCTAAGTTTAATTTTATATTGAAAAGAAAGAAAGATAAAACATTCGCAATGGGGCATACCCTAGAAACATTAGAATGGCCAGCAAGGGACAACCCCCAAGAAGACAAAACTAAAGACCAATTACAAGCACGGAACGAAATAAAAAGGAACTAAGCCAACCACAAGCAAACAAAAAAAGGAAACCCAAATCATTAGGCCTAAACAAAAAGCCTAACCAATCAAGTAATGAATTAAACTCCTACAGTCCAGAAACTGCAGCCCAGAGAAAATAAAGCATCTGGCAATTTTCAGCCAATAACGAACGACTGCCCAAGGGAACCAGCCTATCAAAAGAACCCAGCACCTCCGAAAACCAAGGCTGGCCAAAGAATCAGCAACCGGAGCCATCCAACAAAGGAAAACCAAACCAAACCCCATAGAAAGCCGGACCGAACCCAACACCCCATCCACTGGTCTAGACAGCAGCAGAAAAACCCAGCATCCTGCAAAAAAAACCCAGCCTCCTGTAACCTCTGACCCAACCTAGCATCCTGCAGCCTGCCAAAACCAAGACCAACAAAAGCAGTTCATCAACAACGCCAGCAGAAAAACCAATAGAACTAGAGTAAGATAGGAACCTATCATTAGTGGGTAACCTGCGACGAAGAGCCAGCCACAATGTAAAAGAGAAACGAGGAATATGGTGGGGGTGCCATAACAGGTTAGCCCAAGGAACCTTCGGAGCACGGGACCTAATAGAGTCCCAAACCGTGACAGCCTTAACTGATTTCAGATCGTGGCTGTCCCAGTGTATCAAGTCCTCAGCATCCGAAGGAGGAGAAAGGGAAGAGAACATGCTGCAAAATTGAAACACATCATAATGGTTACTTGAAGGTAGGGACCATGCTCCCATGGAAATAATAGCAGAAACACGGGCGTTAGCGAGTATTTTTGCATTGGAGAAAAGAGACGAAGAAGGATTAATGGCTTGGCCATTCAGCCAAGGATCATGCCAAAGACTGAATAAGTTACCGTTCCCGAGTCTATATGAAAGGAAATTGATAGCTGTTGGGCGAAGTTTAAGAATCTTACGCCAGATCCAAGAGCAATCCAATGGAATAGATAGATGCCAAAAGTTTTTCCTAGAAAGCACTGTAGCTTTGACCCCATTTAGCCCAAAAAGATGAAGGGGATGGGGAAATGACCTTAAGAAGATGGAGAATAATGAGGGCCGTATTCCAGTCAGTGAGATTTTTGATAGCAAGACCACCTTCACAATAGGGGAAGGATAAATCCTTAGAAAATTCACCAAAACAACATACTGGAGGAAACTTTCGCGTAGCACGCTGCCAGGGGCGCAGCTGCGCTGCCCCCAAGGCTATTTGGGGCGCAGCTGCGCCGGGAGGAAAAGTTAGTTCGGCACTATTTTGACCTCTTCTGGTAAAACAACCATAACTTTTTCATACGAACTCCGATTGAGGGGATTCAAGATGATCCAGAACGAGCACGAGTAGACCTACAACTTTTGTTATTTACGTTTTTCAATTTGAGATCGTTAGATAAGGTCAAAATGGTCATTTTTGTGACTAATGTGTTTTGGAGGCAATCGGGGGGCGTCGGGCATGCACGTATGCACATGTAATGCTCCCGACCATGTAAAATGATGTTCTAACTTCCATAACATGACTATTAGGTATTATAATGATACTTAGCATTAACCCTTGAGTATTAGACAATTCGATTGGGTGTGCTAAGCGTGCGCAAATGCGTGTCGTTTGGGCGTTCGAATAGGCAAGTTTGGCATACGGACGTGCAAGCGTTTCAACGCCGCAATGAGTGTGTATGACCTTGTTTAATATTATGTTTTTAATAAAAATAAAACATTATAGAGTAATGTAACCCAATCTAGGAGCATGCAAAGCACATGCAAAAGAGGCGAGTTAGGCGTGTGACGTATAAACGTCGAAACGCCGTGTAATGTGGTAATACACTTAAATAGTGTTTCGATTCTAATGAAATGAAAATTATAAGATATAAAATGGGGTTAGTATAAAACCAATAATTAGTCCTAGCAAGACTTAAACACTTGAATAAATTTTGAATATTACGAAAAAGAAATATAGTGAAATATAAGTCGATAGTTAACACAATCAAGTTGAACATTGTGTATTGATAATAGGAAGGGTTATGAGATGTAGAGTAAAGTTTATATTACAACTAATATGCTTTGCTATGTGACTAATAGTTTATGTGAATGATTATATAATTGTGTAGGGCACGTCAAGTGCAGATATCTGTAAGCTGTTAAACTGTTATTGGTAAATAACGATCAAGGCAAGTCTTTCGGTTCCTATTTTCTATGTGAACTTGATGATATTATGAACTATTTTAAATTATATTGCAAAGAGTATGCCATGTTATATATATTGCAAGCATGAAATATTAAAGTCAATTTATGACTACATTGATTGATTTAATAATGTTGATTGAGTAAGGAACTCAATCTTTATATTTGTTATTTGATTAAAGCATGTATGCCATGTTACTTTAATGCTGAGCATGTTAATATGTGCTATGTGATGCATGAAAACTGCTAGATCTTGCTGAGCTGTCGAGCTCACTCTTGCAAATAACCATTTTTGCAGGTCAATGATGCAAGGTAAAGATACGTGTTAAGTGATTTATAGAGATCAATGTTCAAGAATATTAATTTTGTTAAATTTCAAATTGTAGTTGATGTTTTCATTGTAACTTAATTGTTAAGTTGTAAGTTGAGCTATCCGACGTATAATGGATATTGCTTAGTGATGTAAGACTTTGTATAGTCCTTTCGTTGTAGCGATTCATGTAATAGAATTGAATCAAATATTTGTAATGTTAAGGTTGCGATTCAGGGCAATATAGAAAGAAAGTTTATAAAAATTTTAAATATTCCGCATTTTTAGTGATTTTAATATCGAATAATGATGTAAAGATAGATTAAAGATGTATTGCTAACGATCGAGGATGAGAATTATATTGTATGAATTTTGGGGTCGTTACAGTTGGTATCAAAGATGTAGGTTATACACCTTAGGTAAGAGTACCTTAGGCTATGACCTTAGAGAATGAGAAGTTAAGTTACGTATAACGAAAAGGTGATTCCTTTCACATACGTAGAAGTGTAGGATGTGTGAAGTCCTAGTAATGTTATAAGAAGAAAGTGAGGATAACGAGGAATAAAACTCGAATGAAATATTGAGCTATATGAATGGAATTAGAAATTCTTAAAAGAAGAGTTAATAAATAAACAAGATTCAAAGAAGAATCTTGAAGAGATATGAAGATGAGAATCAGGAGTTACCTAACTCTAATAATAAAGATGACGAATAACGATGAATAGACAAAATCTATAAGATTGAAAGCATAATGAAGTCATGATATAACATGATGAAAGGTAAAGATAAGAAGTTTTAAAACAAAACGATAATGAGATAAGGAAGAATCATAAGGGAGAGGATTATAGAATAAGATCACGACGTGATATTTTTCTAAAGTTGAAAGACAGATGGTCTGTAATGATTGAATAGTTATAGTTTGATGCTATAACGAGAATGTACTATGATATAGTACGAGATTAACTCACGAGGAGTTATAAATGATGAGATACAGAAAGTCTGTATCAAGTATAGAGCAAGAAGTTATAAGTAAGATAGAGTTAATTGAGATTTCAACTGAGGACTCATGTGGTGGTTGAGTTGTACAAATCTTTGTATGGGCAGGGTTTTGTGATTACACTTGGCTTATCATATTGATAATCGTTGGAAGGTTGGTGTCGCGCTATCGATATATATATATGACGAGAAAGTGATTCTTTTCTCATATTATATTTGATAGTTAGAGTCAATAGAGATTAGATTAGATGATATTAAGATTACATTAGACGATCTTAAGGTTAGGCGACTTCTTAAAACTCATACTTATGGTAAGATCGTGACTCATAATCGTATGTACGTTTTGAACCCCTAAGCATATGGACAGTCTCTGATCAGTTCTTTAACTACGTATTGCTAGGACAAGTTCTTAAACTCATATTATTGTGGCAAGTTCCTGAACTTTCAAAGTGTGGTAAGTTTGATGAACTATACTGGGTATAGAAAAGTTATGGTATAGGAAGCATTGATGTTGTTTAAGGTTGAAAGCATGATTAAGTAATGATGGAGTAAAGATTTAATTGATAGAGAAAGTTTTATATTCTAAATCTCCTAGCTTTGCTAGATTTTCAAAATTTATTGACTTCGTGCTGATGTTGCACTCCTGTTTTCTTGAAAAGCATTGGATCAAATGATGGAACCAATGAATTTTTTTTAAATAGTGCTATTATTCACATGTCTATGCTAATTGCTTCAGCTAGACAAAAATAATTTCAAATTTTCAAAATGTATTTTATGTGTTCTATGCATCATTTGAAATGGTGTAGAGACAAAAATCGAGGAAGTTATCAATGCAGTTAAACCTAGTGTTGGATGTGATCGTATGATCGTCAGCCCACTATGGCTATGGTATGATGTAGTATGACGACGTCATGTAATGACAAAATCCTCAACGTATCAGTAATACGATACGGTATCAGGATATTGTGAAAAGATTTATTATTATTTTAGTTTCCTTAAACTATATATATATATATATATATAAAGATTTATTTACTTTTAATTTCTTTAAACAAAATATATATATATATATATATATATATTTTGAGTTGGTTAAGGATATATATATATATATATATATATATATATATATATTTTGATTGATGTCCGAATTGTTGCTAGAAAAGTCTATGCTACTTGATTCAGCTAGACAAATATTGAAAGATGTTTATGAAATTCGAGTGTTCTTGGTCAAACTATGCCAAACCAAATTATTTTGGTGCGGATTCAGATGTTAAGAAGCTGAGTTGAACAACCCTATAAAAGGGGGACATGTTATCAGAGACTATAGTTCCGAAGGTAACGCATATAGTCGTTACGATGTACTACGCTTGGCCCCGACATAGGGGTACGATAGGCTGGCCACCTAGAGTACCGATGCGATTTTATAGTGTGAAGTACCGGGGGTGAAGCACTAATAAACCTAAAAACAAAGTTCAAGGTCTTGTGACCACTCAACATTATTGGAATTTGTTAAATTCCTGAGTTATTTATATCGCTTCCCAATTATTGAGCAATTGTGGAAGATTCTTATTATTCTGAAGGAGAATGTAGCGAGAAGGATATTCTTTAGAAAGAAGTAGTGGTAGAATGCAATAATTTATAAAATCTATTTTGATAGATTGATATATAAAGATTGATAGACTAAAATTTCGAGGACGAAATTCTTAGAAGAATGGGTGAATGTGATAATCCAAATAATTATAGATGGTGAAGTACGAAATATATTAATTCGTCGAATAAAGTATGTAGTAATGATCCTTAGAAAGGAAATGAACGAGTTAGATAATATATAATATTTGGAACATAATTGTGTTTGATTGAAGGTTATGAAATAAAACCTAAAATTTGTTGAAGATCTGAATGTAGTAGAATATATATGTATAACTTATATTAAGGTAATGTGTTGAAATTATTCAACGATAAATGTTTTTAAAGAGATTTGATGAAAACTTGAGTAAGGTAGGGTTTCGGTGATTCCGAGGACGGAATCCTTATAAGGAGGGAAGGATGTGACATCCCAGATTTTTAGAATTTATAAATGAGAATTTAATAAATAAAATTCTTATTATCTGATATTTTGAGTTTGAGTATGTGAATACGTGTCATATATGGTGAAATATGTGAATTTATGTGAAGATAATTTAAATGTTAATTTTAATATTTATTGGAGTAAATAAATATTTTAATTGAATTATTTATTGAGTTAAATAAATAATTATGTGATTATTATGGAGTAATGTAATTAAGTGTAGTATATTAATTAAATGAATATTTAGTATTTAATTTAATTGGTATAATGATTTTATGTTATAGTTCTAATTGAATTGAGATAATTAAATTAGATGAGTAATGTGATGAGTGTTACATGCAATTATAATTAGCAATTAATTATAATTATGTGATAATTTTATGTGCTTAAGTGATGTTAGACTTTTAATTAATTAAATTAGAATGTTAAGATTTAATTAATTAAAGTGTAACATTAAAGTATGTGTTAAAAGGATTTATTAAAATAAAAGAAAAAGAATTTTAAATGATTTTAACCAAACAAGGCTCTTGTAATTGTTTTAAAACTATTTCTACCAAACGGGGCCCTAACTATCAAAAAGCTGTTTTAAATAAACTGGTTACCAAACAATACCTTGGCATTAATAATCTGTTTTTGAAAATAACTTTGTTTTGCCAAACAAGGCATTGTGTCTTTTGAAATTTGTAACTGACATTATACTTAATATATTTTGTCAGTTATATTATATATAATTAATCCTTTATCTATTACTACGTATTATATTATACGTTAGTTTACTTTACGCTAAGTTAGTCTAAGCTAAAGAACATAGAGAGAAAAAGAAGAGCAGAGAAGTTAAGAGAAAGAAGAAGGATAATTTGGTGAGAAAGCAAGAAAAGCTTAAGGGAATTTATCTTCTTCACTAACAACTAGCTTAAAAGGTAATTACTATCTCATAGTTTTAAAAACGTTAAGTAGTTGTTCTTCATTATTTTAAGTTCTGTAAATTTTAGTTTCTGTGAATTTCATGAAATTATAAAATCATGAATTATATATATATGTATTGTATCCATGTGTTGATTGTGGTAATTGTATGACATAAGAGGATTTTTAGGAATTAAACTACTGTTAAAACAAGTTTCATGGAAAAAGTTTTGTTCACATGATTTTATGTATATTGATTGGTTTTAGAATGGAAAATTTAGGAATTTATATGTGTTATTATGCCTAATTAGAATTGGTTATGATGTTATGTTCAATTACAAAGAGATTGCACGTGTAGTAACTTGAATTGGTTGAGAATTGAAGCTACAGTGTTTTTTGGAAAAATATATGAGTTTTTGTAAAAATGTTAAAATTGGGTTTTTCAAAACCTTTGATTTTCATAATTTGGACAAATTCAGTGATTGGTAATATATAGCATGTGTATCATTGCATATGTATGATTTACAATGAATATGTTGCTTGTAATTTCCATTTGTTGGCTTATATGGATTAATCGGTGAAGCAGAGTATCGTGGCTGTCTGCGTCTGGCCGAGTTGCTGCGCAGCTGCTCCGGCAGCAAGGCCAGGAGTAGCGCAACTACACCGCTTGCCTTTCCCAGACACGACCCCTGCGCAGCTGTGCCAGTGCCAAGGCTGCTGGCTGCGCAGCTGCGCCGCTGGCTGTGTAGATGCAGTGAGTTGGTTTGGTTGTGCAGTTTGTTTTTATGTTTTCATTACATTATTGCTAAGATAATGAGCATATATCTAGCTGCTATAACATGTGTTAACATGAAGTTGATAATTTCATAATTTGAGAAAAAGGAGTTTTGAAACCTTAATATAGTATTTAAATTATAAACTATAATAATTTAATTATAAAATAAGTTACTTAATTATAATTTGATTAATTATAATTAAGAGTAAATATTTAATTTAAATTATAATTCTGTGAAATTATAATGTATAGAAGTCGACTTATTTTAATCAATTAGATGTTAATTTAA
Organism: Panax stipuleanatus; assembly: GCA_020205555.1. Lineage (NCBI taxonomy): Eukaryota > Viridiplantae > Streptophyta > Magnoliopsida > Apiales > Araliaceae > Panax > Panax stipuleanatus. The sequence goes on from JAINUT010001703.1 coordinate 54,455, forward strand.
ATTATAATTTATGTAATTATAATTTAATAAATGCATGTTTAATTATGGATTATAAATTGATAATTGCATGATTAATTATAATTTGTGTACTTATAATGCATGATATAGTTTAATTGATTATAAATTATAATTTGTTTATAATTTAAAAGGTAATTATAATTTAAGCAATTATAATTTGATTAAGTGTTTGGATTATAATTGTTTAATTATAATTTAGTTAAATACATAATTGAGGTAATTATGTGAGTATGTTATGTGATGTGATTAACTATGTGGTAATTAATTATTAACTTATTTGTTAAAGAGGAATGAGTTAACCTAAAGTGGATAACTAACGATGAGGATTAGCTATGTGATAATTAACTGATATTGTTAATTATACATATGATTTGACAGCGAGTGTCAAACGAGTAAATGAAAGAGAATTACAAAGTGTAACTTAGAAAGTATAAAGTAGTATTTACTTAGACGTTTGATAAGCGTTGCTAAGTGACTAATAATTGATGCGTATGGTAATACGTTATGTAGGATCATGAAGCAGATTATATTAAGCTGTTTTTCGGTAATTGGTAATCTACGAGCCAGGCAAGTCTTTCAGTTCCTATTTTCTACGTGAACTTGATAATGAACTGTTTTAAATTGTATTGCAAAGAGCATGCTATGTTATATATGTTGCAAGCATGAAATGTGAAAGTCAATTTATGACTACATTGATTGATTTAGGAATGTTGATTGAGTAAGGAACACAATCTTTATATCTGCTATGTGAATTGAAGCATGTATGCCATATTACTTAAATTATTATGAGATGTATGTTGAGCATGTTATTATGTGCTATGTGATGCATGAAAACTGTTAGATCTTGCTGAGCTGTCGAGCTCACTCTTGCAAATAACCATTTTTGCAGGTCAAGGATGCAAGGTAAAGATACGTGTTAAGTGATTTATAGATATCAATGTTCAAGAATATTAATTTTGTTAAATTTCAAATTGTGGTTGATGTTTTCATTGTAACTTAATTGTTAAGTTGTAAGTTGAGCTATCCGACGTATAATGGTTATTGCTTAGTGATGTAAGACTTTGTATAGTCCTTTCGTTGTAGCGATTCATGTAATAGAATTGAATCAAATATTTGTAATGTTAAGGTTGCGATTCAGGGCAATATAGAAAGAAAGTTTATAAAAATTTTAAATATTCCGCATTTTTAGTGATTTTAATATCGAATAATGATGTAAAGATAGATTAAAGATGTATTGCTAACGATCGAGGATGAGAATTATATTGTATGAATTTTGGGGTCGTTACACCATCACTATCGCGTAGATATCACACAAGTTTTCATTTAGGAAGACCTTCTTATTGTTTCATTGGTTCTCTAAAATTGTCAAAAAAAGAGGTGATTAGAAGTCCTATTACTTCGTTCAAATTTGATTAGCATCAAAAGAAGCAATTCCATGACTATCTCGTTACAAACAATGCGTATATCTCACATAAGTCTTGATTTAGGGAGACTTTTTATTGTTTCATTAATTTTCTTAAATTATCAAAGAAAGAGGTGATTATGAGTCCTATGACTTCGGTCTAGTTTGATTTGCATCAAAAATAGAAATCCTATCACTAGTGCCTTCAAAATAATCCGTACATCTCACAGAAGTCTATTATTTTATATTAGTTTGATTAGCGTTAAAAGAAGAAACCCATGACTATCACGTTCAAAACCATGCGTACATCTCACACAAATCTTTATTTAGGGAGACATTCTTATTATTTCATTGGTTATCTAAAATTATCAAAGAAAGAGGTGATTAAGAGTCCTATAACTTCATTTTAGTTTGATTAGCATCAAAAAGAGCAATCCCATTACTATCATGTTTAAAACGATGTGTACATCTCACACAAGTATTCATTTAAGGAGACCTTCTTATAGTCTCATTGGTTCTCTAAAATTGTCAAAGAAAGAGCTGATTAGGAGTCTAATTAATTCGTTTAAGTTTGATTAGCATCAAAAGGAGCAATCCCATGACTATCGCGTTACAAACGATGCGTATATCTCACACAAGTCTTGATTTAGGGAGACTTTTTATTGTTTCATTGATTTTCTCAAATTGTCAAAGAAAGACGTGATTATGAGTCCTATGTCTTTGTTCTAGTATGATTTTTATCAAAAGGAGAAATCCTATCACTAGTGCCTTCAAAACGATCCGTACATCTCACACAAGTCTTCGTTTAGGGAGATCTTCTTATTGTTTTATTAGTTCTCTTAAATTGTCAAAATATAGGTGATTATGAGTCCTATTACTTTATTCTAATGAAATTAGTATCAAAAGGAGCAATCTCATCACTATTACGTCCAAAACGATGCGTAGATATCACATAAGTCTTTATTTAGGGAGACATATATATTATTTCGTTTGTTGTTTCACATTTACAAAGAAAGAGGTGATTAAGAGTTGTATTACTTTCTGCTAGTTTGATTAGCATGAAAAGAAGAAACCCATGACTATCGCGTTCAAAACCATGCGTACATGTCACACAAGTCTTTATTTTGGGAAACCTTCTTATTATTTTATTGGTTCTCAAAAATTGTCAAAGAAAGAGGTGATTAGGAGTCCTATAACTTCGTTTTACTTTGATTAGCATCAAAAGGAGCAATCCCATTACTATCACATTCAAAACGATGCGTAGTCTTCATTTAAGGAGACCTTCTTATTGTTTGATTGGTTCTCTAAAATTGTCAAAGAAAGAGGTGATTAGGAGTCCTATTACTTCGTTCAAATTTGATTTGCATCAAAAGGAGCAATTCCATGACTATCGCATTACAAATGATGCGTATATCTCACACAAGTCTTGATTTAGGGAGACTTTTTATTGTTTCGTTGGTTTTCTCAAATTGTCAAAGAAAGAGGTGATTATGAGTCCTATGACTTCGTTCTAGTTTGATTTGCATCAAAAGGAGAAATCCTATCACTAGTGCCTTCAAAACGATCAGTACATCTCACAGAAGTCTATTACTTTTTGCTAGTTTGATTAGCGTCAAAAGAGGAAACCCATGACTATCGCATTCAAAATTATGCGTACATCTCACACAAGTCTTCACTTAGAGAGACCTTCTTATTGTTTCATTGGTTCTCTAAAATTATCAAAGAAAGAGGTGATTAGGAGTCCTATAAGTTCGTTTTAGTTTGATTAGCATCAAAAGGAGCAATCCTATTACTATCACGTTCAAAACGATGCGTACATCTCACACAAGTCTTCATTTAAGGAGACATTCTTATAGTTTTATTGGTTCTCTAAAATTATCAAAGAAAGAGGTGATTAGGAGTTCTATTAATTTGTTTAAATTTGATTAGCATCAAAAGGAGCAATCCCATGACTATTGCGTTACAAACGATGCGTATATCTCACACAAGTCTTGATTTAGGGAGACTTTTTATTGTTTCATTGGTTTTCTCAAATTGTCAAAGAAAGAGGTGATTATGAGTCCTATGGCTTCGTTCTAGTTTGATTTGCATCAAAAAGAGAAATCCTATCACTAGTACCTTCAAAACGATCCGTACATCTCACACAAGTCTTCATTTAGAGAGTCTTTACTGTTTTATTTGTTCTCTCAAATTGTCAAAATATAGGTGATTATGAGTCCTATTACTTCGTTCTAGTTGAAATTATCATCAAAAGGAGAAATCCCATCACTATCGCGTAGATATCACACAAGTTTTCATTTAGGGAGACCTTCTTATTGTTTCATTGGTTCTCAAAAATTGTCAAAGAAAAAGGTGATTAGGAGTCATATTACTTCGTTCAAATTTTATTAGCATCAAAAAGAGCAATCCCATGACTATCGCATTACAAACGATGCGTATATCTCACACAAGTCTTGATTTAGGGAGACTTTTTTTTGTTTCATTGGTTTTCTCAAATTGTCAAAGAAAGAGGTGATTATAAGTCCTATGACTTCGGTCTAGTTTGATTTGCATAAAATGAGAAATCCTATCACTAGTGCCTTCAAAACAATCCGTACATCTCACAGAAGTCTATTACTTTCTGCTAGTTTGATTAGTGTCAAAAGAAGAAACTCATGACTATCGCGTTCAAAAACATGCGTACATCTCACACAAGTCTTCATTTAGGGAGACATTCTTATTGTTTCATTGGTTCTCTAAAATTGTCAAATAAAGAGGTGATTAGGAGTCCTGTAACTTCGTTTTAGTTTGATTAGCATCGAAAGGAGCAATCCCATTACTATCACGTCCAAAACGATGTGTACATCTCACACAAGTCTTCATTTAAGGAGACCTACTTATTGTTTCATTGGTTCTCTAAAATTGTCAAAGAAATAGATGATTATGAGTCCTATTACTTCGTTCAAATTTGATTAGTATCAAAAGGAGCAATCCCATGACTATTGCATTACAAACGTTGCGTATATCTCACACAAGTCTTGATTTAGGGAGACTTTTTAATGTTTGATTTGCATCAGAAGGAGAAATCCTATCACTAGTGCCTTCAAAACGATACGTACATCTCACACAAGTCTTCATTTAGAGAGACCTTATTGTTTTATTAGTTCTCTCAAATTGTTAAAATATAGGTGATTATGAGTCCTATTACTTCGTTCTTGTTGAAATTAGCATCAAAAGGAGAAATCTCATCCCTATCGCGTAGATATCACACAAGTTTTCATTTAAAAAGACCTTCTTATTGTTTCATTGGTACTCTAAAATTGTCAAAGAAATGATAGTATTGTGCATACAAGCCAATCATGTATGATGATAAAGCACGTACTTTGTAAACAATCTTATTTATTTATTAATAAAATATTCATTTATTAAAGGCATTTAATTATCTACATGGTGCTGTTTTTATAATATGTAAATAACCCATAGTTTTAAGCAATGCTTTTAGAATCATGATGATGATCATGCTAATGAGATCTAAATTCTTAGAAAGTTTTAAAACTTAAATAGTTCCCAATCGTGGGATTACTAAAAAGGGGATTAGTAAATCCGGATAGATTGGTACATATGTTGCTTGCTCATTGGATGAGGATGATTGATCTCATGATCATTTGTGTGGAGACACTAAAGCAAGTATGTAGGTGCTTATTGAAGAATAAGTTCACTGAACGTGATTCGCTATGGAATACCTAATGGAGTTTTACTCGCATGTCAATAGGAATTCCTAATGTGATAGTAGTATAAGTAATCCTTGGACTTGAGATCATCATAGTATCTTGTATGTAACAAATTATACTTTGACTTATTCCTTAAGACCTTTTAAGGCATATATAGGGTATGCTTGGGTATAATGAGTTACATATGGAGATAATGAATGATCAATAAAGAATCTACGACCTCTAGTAAAAGAGGAGATATGTCCCATGTGATTCGTTAAATGACAACCCAGGAATCCTTGGCCAAGGTGAAATGAAATTAGAAAGGAGTTTTTAATTTGCATTATTTGGAGTTGTGCATTTTCTAATCGAAATACATATAATTAATTAAAATAAGACTTGACAGTAAATCCATGTCTTATATTTAATTGGGACATTGTATGGTGGAAGGATTGAATTGTATGGTAACTATTAACTCACATGTTCTTTTATGATTAATGTTGAAATCTATATTATCTGGAAAGTCGTTGATCGCTAGGGAGGCTTATCCCTATTGTAGAATAAATATTATTTATTTAAATAAATTATTAGTTTAATTTATTTATTTAAATAAGATTAAAATTGTTTTAATTGATTTATTCACAACCGGTTTAATATGGAGAACCTAAAGGGTCACACCATAAAAGGAAGAATAATTATTTAAGAAGGTAATGGCATAATCGTAATAATGCATTAAGTATAATTAATTTAATCTATGGTGATAGAATAAATTAAATAGCTTAATGTTTATTATTTAATATTTTAGAAATATTAAATATAAATTAATAAGAGGAGTCTTATTAATATTATTACAATTATTATTATTTTAATTTCTAAATGAGTTTAGTAATTAATTTAATATTTAGTACTCTCATTTATTCCTAATAAGATTAGGAGACAAATTAATTAAATAAATTTAATTAATTATTCCCATGTGGTGGGAAGCCTAAATTAATTAAAGGAGTTTAATTAATTAAAAGAAATCCCATGTCTAATAGGATTAGAAGGGTTGACCAATGTCTATATAAGAGAAGTCTTATAATAGATATTTGATTGATGTAATTCCAATTGTTGGAGAGTACTCCTTTTCTATAGAGGATAGAAAACTAAGGTTAAGCCAAACACCCTCCCTCTTGATAATTCATCTTCCTTGGTGGATCACCTCTAGAGGCCAAACACTTGGGTGGCTAACGTTGATCAAAGGAAGGAATCTAACCCGGAAATTCAAGGAGATCACGAAGAACAAGGAGTTGAACTAGTACCTGTGGAAGCTTCGTTCTACAATGGTATGATTCTATAACTTCTTATTTATCGTTTTAAATTAATAATTTGCATAAAGGATGATCCGGGTAATGGTTTTGTAGAAATTTTTTAAACTCTGATATACCATGCTTCCGCTAATTTTTGCAATTTGATTGCGTCACGATTTCGTACAAACCCAACAGTGGCATCAGAGCCAAATCTTTATGCAATTATTAATTTATTTTTGATTTCATATACATATGGGTATGTATTTAAAATAATTTATTGGGCATAATTTTATTGTATAAAATTATATTTTTTAAGAAAAAAAAAAAAAAGACTTTTTTTGGGAAGAATCACAATTTTTTTTTTTGGTGCTAATCTTGAATTCTGCAAAGAAAAGGTGTTGTCTCTTTCTTACTCCAAAAAGAATGTGACCCATCAAGAAAGGACTTTTTTAATAAACTTGCAGGACTCTTTTAATAAAAGAAGGTGATTTTTTAAAAATAAATAAATAAATATGATATATTTATATATTATATTCTAAATAATTTTATAATTAAAATAAAGAGTTTATTTTAATCTTGAAATTGGATTTCATGCAATTTAAAATTGCCCATTAAATGATACTCATATATATATGGAATGTTTTAATTCATGAGATGAATATTTATTTATTGATATATATGGTGATATGTATGAAAATAAATGGGGATTGATTATGGACTATTTGACCAATGTGATTGGATTTTATTTTAGTTGAATGCTTGAATGAATGGGTTTTATTAAATGGGGTCTGCGTACCTCGTCTTCTCTAATTTTTTTTCTTGATGTAAAATTCTATCTCCTTCCTATGTACTTCCCCTTGACTGTTGATCAAGGTTTCTATTTAAATTAAATAGTTTAATGTAATAAGAATAGTTAGAATTATCTTGAAGAAATTGGAGACCAAGGAGCAAGGAGCGCGTGAAGACCCGTTTGTATGGAGCCCGAGTTTAAATGTAATAGTTATATTTAAATTTAAATTCTTGCACTCCTAGGTTTGACCTTTTGGTTCACTTGGTGGCTCTAGTGAACCAAACTAGAATAAAAGTCCATAATCAATCCGGGTAGAATATAATATTCTATATTGCATGCTAAATATTATATATATTATATTTTATGCAAACATGCTTCGCATGTTTAATAAAATGACGCGTATTTTATATATATATGTGCATGCGCGCTAAACAAGATGAGACAAATAATAACAAACCCCTCAAAGAAATAATATTAAGTCTGAAGCGTTCAATGATATTTGGAATATCGAACGTCGCCTTCTAGCATGATAAATTAATAGAGTATTAAATATTTAATATGAGCTTGTTGTGCTATCCACAAGGCGAGTATTGCATATTTAAGATGTTAATTAATCACATTTGATGCTTATCAAGAAAATTGAACGATCTAGTCTTGTTGTGCTATCCACAAGGACGAACATTTTTCTTTTTTGAATTTATGGAAGTGCTAGGCTGGACTTAACTTAAATCATTTTAGTTCGGATGTGCACACACTTGACCATTATGATTTAAGAGGCAAAATAAAAGGAGTTATATAGTGTTGTAATTGACAAGAGTTGTCTACCTATTTATTTGTATATCGCTTGTTGTGCTATCCACAAGGTTATATACATTTGAAATGGGATCCTTATTCTCACTAGCAAATCTTTAATTAGATGTTGCCGAACTATATAAGTGAGGGTAATATAGTTTGATGAAAATAGTGGGAGATACCAATTTAAAATAAAGACCTAAATTTATTTTGGTATGCAAAATTAATAAAATGAATGTTTGCTAAAATGTTATTTTTCACATGCAGAATTTTAAAAATGTCTAAATCACTAATCTCACTACGAAGCATACTTGATACAAACAAGCTTACCGGGCCGAATTATGAGGACTGGCTAAGAAATCTGAGAATTGTTCTCACTGCTGAAAAGATTTCTTATGTCCTAAATTCAACTGTCCCTGAATCTGTTTCAGAAACAGCCTCTGAGGAAGAGATTGCCACTTTCAATAAGTGGCAAGATGATGCATCTGTGGCTCAATGCATCATGCTCGCATCCATGAATAACGAGCTTCAGCGTCAGCACGAAAAAATGGATGCTCCTGCTATGCTGCTTCACCTCAAGGAGTTGTATGGTGAACAGAGTAGGACTGCTAGATATGAGATATCTAAGGAGCTCTTCCGATCTCGGATGACCGAGGGTACTGCCGTCGAGACTCATGTCCTGAAAGTGATCAATTTGATTGAACGCCTTGGACAGCTTGGGTTCGTCATGGATGGGGAGTTGAGTCAAGACTTGGTCTTGCAGTCACTCCCTGAGACCTTCTCGCAGTTTGTGGTTAATTTTCACATGAATAAGCTAGATGTCAGCTTGCCTGAGCTGCTTAACATGCTGAAAACTGCAGAAGGTCACTTCCCATCCAAGAAGAACCATATCTTGATGGTGGATTCTTCCAATAAAAGGAAGAGACCTAAGGTATCTTCTGAAAAGAAGAAATCCAAGAAGGCTAAGGGAAAGGGGAAAGAAAAGGAACAAAAGAAACCTGAACCAGCTAAAGGAATGTGCTTTCATTGCAACAAGCCGGGACATTGGAAAAGGAACTGCAAGAAGTATCTAGCAGAGAAGAAGCTTGGAGAAGCTTCGACTTCCAATCAAGGTTTGTTTATGATTGAAATTAATTTTTCTGAAAGTCATAATTCTACTTGGGTATTGGATACCGGCTGTGGTTCTCACATATGTAATACTGTGCAGGGACTGGTCAGAAGTAGAAAGCTGAACAATGATGAGGTGATCCTACGAGTGGGGAATGGAGCAAAGGTTGCTGCATTAGCTGTAGGAACTTATTATTTAGCAATGCCTTCGGGCAAGTCCATTTATCTTAATAATTGTTATTATGTTCCGAATATTATTAAAAACATTATTTCAATTTCTGTATTGGATATGGAAGGATTTAACGTTGTTATAAAGAACAATAGTTGTTCTATTTATAAAGACGATGTTTTATATGGTATTGGAAATTTGCGAAATGGACTTTATACACTTGACTTACAAGAAAATATATTTCAAATTGAACAAACTAAGAAAAGAAAAAGAGATGATATTAATTATACCTACATGTGGCACTGTAGACTCGGTCATATCAATGAAACAAGATTATCCAAGTTGCATAAAGATGGGCTCCTCGAGCTATCCGATTATGAATCATATCCAACTTGTGAATCTTGTCTCATGGGTAAAATGACTAAATCTCCTTTTAGTGGAAGAGGAGAAAGAGTTACAGAGTTGTTGACATTGATTCACACAGACGTTTGTGGGCCTATGACAACAAGTGCACGGGGTGGGTATTCTTATTTTATTACTTTCACTGATGATCACTCAAGATTTGGATATGTGTATTTAATGAAATACAAGTCAGAATCATTTGAAAAGTTCAAAGAGTTCAGAAGTGAAGTAGAGAAACAAACGGGCAAGAGTATAAAGATACTTCGATCAGATCGAGGCGGAGAATACTTAAGCGGTGAGTTTCTCAATTGTCTCAAAGAAAATGGTATAATCTCACAATGGACTCCTCCAGGTACACAACAGTTAAATGGAGTATCTGAAAGGAGAAATCGAACACTGTTAGACATGGTTCGATCCATGATGAGTTTTACCGACCTTCCAATTTCCTTCTGGGGATATGCCCTAGAAACGGCTGCATACCTACTTAACAAGGTACCTACCAAATCCGTCCCAAAGACTCCATATGAGATGTGGAAGGGAAGGAAACCAAATCTTAAGCATGTTAAGACTTGGGGTTGTCCAGCTTATGTCAAAAAGTTTGAACATGATAAGCTACAGACTAAATCCGAAAAGTGTAGATTTGTGGGATACCCTAAAGAAACTGTAGGGTATTATTTCTATCATCCAACTGATCAAAAGGTGTTTGTTGCGAAACATGCTGCCTTCTTGGAAAAGGAGTTTATCCATGAAGGGGTCAGTGGGAGTAAGATATATCTTGAAGAAGTTCAAGAACCACAAATTACCACGGATCAAAGTCAGGTACCTGACCAAGTAGAAGAACCTACTATACCACACCCTGTTCGTAAATCTTGGAGAGTACCGAAGATACCTGAGAGGTATGGATTCGTTATAGAGGATGACGATGAGGTACACATCATGAATGATGATGATCCATTGAATAACGAACAGGCCATGAGTAATAAAGACTCAGGGAAATGGCTTGAAGCCATGAAATCCGAAATGGACTCCATGTATGAAAACAAAGTATGGACTTTGGTTTCACCACCTGAAGGCATTAAGCCTATTGGGTGTAAATGGGTCTTTAAAAGAAAGACTGGAGCGGACGGCAAGGTGGAGACCTATAAGGCCCGACTGGTTGCAAAAGGTTTCAAACAAAGACAAGGAGTTGATTATGATGAAACCTTTTCACCAGTAGCTATGCTCAAGTCCATTCGGATTTTGCTTGCAATTGCAGCTTATAACGACTATGAGATCTGGCAGATGGACGTGAAAACGGCCTTCCTCAATGGAAAACTTGAGGAGGATGTGTATATGACACAGCCAGAGGGATTTGTTTCAAAGGTTGGAATAAATCAAGTCTGTAAGCTGCAACGATCCATTTATGGATTGAAGCAAGCTTCTCGTAGATGGAACATTCGTTTTGATGAGACAATCAAAGAGTTTGATTTTATCAAAAATGATGATGAACCATGTGTGTACAAGAAGGTTAGTGGGAGCGTAATTTCATTCCTTGTATTATATGTTGATGATATATTACTGATAGGGAATGACATTCCTATGCTACAATCAATTAAAATCTGGTTATCTAAACACTTCTCCATGAAGGACTTGGGAGAAGCATCCTATATTTTGGGGATAAAGATCTATAGAGATAGATCTAAAAGGATGCTTGGTTTATCCCAAGGAACGTACATTGATGCAATGCTAAAGAGATTTAGCATGGAAGATTCCAAAAGAGGTCTCATGCTGATGAGCCATGGAATACATCTCTCCAAGAAACAGGCCCCAAAGACACCTGAGGAGAGAGACCGTATGAGTAAGATCCCTTATGCTTCTGCAATAGGATCTATCATGTACGGTATGATATGTACTAGACCGGATGTTGCTCATGCACTTAGTGTAACGAGCAGATACCAGTCGAATCCTGGAGAAGAGCACTGGAAGGCAGTGAAGAATATCCTAAAGTACTTGAGAAGGACTAAAGATATTTTTCTTGTCTACGGTGGGTCTGAATTAAAACTCGAGGGCTTCACAGACTCAAGTTTTCAAACGGACCAAGATGACAGTAAATCTGTTTCGGGGTATGTTTTTTACCTTGAACGGAGGCGTAGTGAGTTGGAAGAGTTCCAAGCAGCAAACAGTTGCTGATTCAGTGACAGAGGCAAAGTATATAACTGTAAGTGAAGCTGCAAGTTGATGTTTTAGATGAAAAGTTCATTACAGAACTAGGAATAGTTCCTAAGTCTCATCTTGAATCTAAACATGTGTTGCGACACTTTGATTAAACAAATCATTGAAAGAGGAGAGTGTAGACTCTCAAGACAACATTGCAGATCCATTAACTAAAGCTTTAACACAACAGCAGTTTGATCGTCACTTAGAGAAGATGGGTATGAGATACCATGGCGATTGGCTTTAGTGCAAGTGGGAGATTGATAGTAGTGTGCATACAAGCCAATCATGTATGATGATAAAGCACGTACTTTGTAAACAATCTTATTTATTTATTAATAAAATATTCATTTATTAAAGGCATTTAATTATCTACATGGTGCTGTTTTTATAATATGTAAATAACCCATAGTTTTAAGCAATGCTTTTAGAATCATGATGATGATCATGCTAATGAGATCTAAATTCTTAGAAAGTTTTAAAACTTAAATAGTTCCCAATCGTGGGATTACTAAAAAGGGGATTAGTAAATCCGGATAGATTGGTACATATGTTGCTTGCTCATTGGATGAGGATGATTGATCTCATGATCATTTGTGTGGAGACACTAAAGCAAGTATGTAGGTGCTTATTGAAGAATAAGTTCACTGAACGTGATTCGCTATGGAATACCTAATGGAGTTTTACTCGCATGTCAATAGGAATTCCTAATGTGATAGTAGTACAAGTGATCCTTGGACTTGAGATCATCATAGTATCTTGTATGTAACAAATTATACTTTGACTTATTCCTTAAGACCTTTTAAGGCATATATAGGGTATGCTTGGGTATAATGAGTTACATATGGAGATAATGAATGATCAATAAAGAATCTACGACCTCTAGTAAAAGAGGAGATATGTCCCATGTGATTCGTTAAATGACAACCCAGGAATCCTTGGCCAAGGTGAAATGAAATTAGAAAGGAGTTTTTAATTTGCATTATTTGGAGTTGTGCATTTTCTAATCGAAATACATATAATTAATTAAAATAAGACTTGACAGTAAATCCATGTCTTATATTTAATTGGGACATTGTATGGTGGAAGGATTGAATTGTATGGTAACTATTAACTCACATGTTCTTTTATGATTAATGTTGAAATCTATATTATCTGGAAAGTCGTTGATCGCTAGGGAGGCTTATCCCTATTGTAGAATAAATATTATTTATTTAAATAAATTATTAGTTTAATTTATTTATTTAAATAAGATTAAAATTGTTTTAATTGATTTATTCACAACCGGTTTAATATGGAGAACCTAAAGGGTCACACCATAAAAGGAAGAATAATTATTTAAGAAGGTAATGGCATAATCGTAATAATGCATTAAGTATAATTAATTTAATCTATGGTGATAGAATAAATTAAATAGCTTAATGTTTATTATTTAATATTTTAGGAAATATTAAATATAAATTAATAAGAGGAGTCTTATTAATATTATTACAATTATTATTATTTTAATTTCTAAATGAGTTTAGTAATTAATTTAATATTTAGTACTCTCATTTATTCCTAATAAGATTAGGAGACAAATTAATTAAATGAATTTAATTAATTATTCCCATGTGGTGGGAAGCCTAAATTAATTAAAGGAGTTTAATTAATTAAAAGAAATCCCATGTCTAATAGGATTAGAAGGGTTGACCAATGTCTATATAAGAGAAGTCTTATAATAGATATTTGATTGATGTAATTCCAATTGTTGGAGAGTACTCCTTTTCTATAGAGGATAGAAAACTAAGGTTAAGCCAAACACCCTCCTTCTTGATAATTCATCTTCCTTGGTGGATCACCTCTAGAGGCCAAACACTTGGGTGGCTAACGTTGATCAAAGGAAGGAATCTAACCCGGAAATTCAAGGAGATCACGAAGAACAAGGAGTTGAACTAGTACCTGTGGAAGCTTCGTTCTACAAGGGTATGATTCTATAACTTCTTATTTATCGTTTTAAATTAATAATTTGCATAAAGGATGATCCGGGTAATGGTTTTGTAGAAATTTTTTAAACTCTGATATACCATGCTTCCGCTAATTTTTGCAATTTGATTGCGTCACGATTTCGTACAAACCCAACAAGAAAGAGGTGATTAGGAGTCCTATTACTTCGTTCAAATTTGATTAGCATCAAAAGGAGCAATCCCATGACTATCACGTTACAAACAATGTGTATATCTCACACAAGTCTTGATTTAGGGAGACTTTTTATTATTTCATTAGTTTTCTCAAATTGTCAAAGAAAGATGTGATTATGAGTCCTATGACTTCGGTCTAGTTTGATTTGCATCAAAAGGAGAAATCCTGTCACTAGTGCCTTCAAAATATTCCGTACATCTCACAGAAGTCTATTACTTTCTTCTAGTTAGATTAGCGTCAAAAGAAGAAACCCATGACTATCGCATTCAAAACCATGCGTACATCTCGCACAAGTCTTCCTTTAGGGAGACTTTCTTATTGTTTAATTGGTTCTCTAAAATTGTCAAAGAAAGAGGTGATTAGGAGTCCTATAACTTCGTTTTAGTTTGATTAGCATCAAAAGGAGCAATCATGTTACTATAACATTCAAAACGATGCGTACATCTCACACAAGTCTTCATTTAAGGAGACCTTCTTATTGTTTCATTGGTTCTCTAAAATTGTCAAAGAAAGAGGTGATTAAGAGTCCTATTACTTCGTTCTAATTTGATTAGCATCAAAAGGAGCAATCCCATGACTATCGCGTTAAAAACGTTGTGTACATCTCACACAAGTCTTGATTTAGAGAGACCTTCTTATTGTTTCATTGGTTCTCTCAAATTGCCAAAGAAAGAGGTGATTATGAGTCATATGACTTCGTTCTAGTTTGATTAGCATCAACAGGAGTAATCCTATCACTAGTGCCTTCAAAAGGATCGTTACATCTCACATAAGTCTTCATTTAGTGAGACCTTCTTATTGTTTTATTAGTTCTCTCAAATTGTCAAAATATAGGAGATTATGAGTCTATTACTTCGTTCTAGTTGAAATTAGCATCAAAAGGAGAAATTCCATCACTATCGTTTAGATATCACACAAGTTTTCATGTAGGGAGACCTTCTTATTGTTTCATTGGTTCTCTTAAATTGTTAAAGAAAGAGGTGATTAAGAGTCCTATTACTTCGTTCTAATTTGATTAGCATCAAAAGGAGCAAACCTATGACTATAGCGTTAAAAACGATGCGTACATCTCACACAAGTCTTTATTTAGGGAGACTTTCTTATTGTTTCATTGTTTCTCTTAAATTGTCAAAGAAAGAAGTGATTATGAGTCATATGACTTCGTTCTAGTTTGATTAGCATCAGAAGGAGCAATCCTATCACTAGTTCCTTTAAAACAATCTGTACATCTCACACAAGTCTTCATTTAGGAAGACATTCTTATTGTTTTAGTAGTTCTCTCAAATTTTCAAAATATAGGTGATTATGATTTCTCTATTACTTCGTTCTAGTTGAAATTAGCATCAAAAGGAGCAATTCCATCACTATCGCATCCAAAATGATGCGTAGATTTCACACAAGTCTTCATTTAGGGAGACCTTCCTATTGTTTCATTGGTTGTTTTAAATTTACAAAGAAATAGGTGATTAAGAGTTATATTACTTCGTTCTAGTTTGATTAACGTCAAAAGAAGAAACCCATGACTATCATGTTCAAAATCATGCGTACATCTCACACAAGTCTTCATTTAGGAAGATCTTCTTATTGTTTCATTGGTTCTCCAAAATTGTCAAGGAAAGAGGTGATTAGAGTCCTATAACTTCGTTCTAGTTTAATTAGCATTAAAAGGAGCAATCTCATTACTATCATGTTTAAAACGATGCGTACATCTCACACAAGTCTTCATTTAAGGATACCTTCTTATTGTTTAATTATTTCTCTAAAATTATCAAAGAAATAGGTGATTAGGGACTCTATTACTTCGTTCTAATTTGATTAGCATCAAAAAGAGTAATCCCATGACTATCGCATTAAAAACGATGCGTACAATTCACACAAGTCTTTATTTAGGGAGACCTTCTTATTGTTTCATTGGTTCTCTCAAATTGTCAAAAAAATAGGTGATTATAAGTCATATGACTTCGTTCTAGTTTGATTAGCTTCAAAAGGAACAATATTATCACTAGTAGTGCCTTCAAAATGATCCGTACATCTCACACAAGTCTTTATTTGGGGAGACCTTCTTATTGTTTCATTAGTTCTCTCAAATTGTCAAAATATAGATTATTATGAGTCCTATTACTTCGTTCTAGTTGAAATTAGCATCAAAAGGAACAATCCCATCATTATCGCGTTCAAAACGATGAGTAGATCTCACACAAGTCTTCATTTAGGGATAACTTCATATTGTTCTATTGGTTGTTTTAAATTTACAAAGAAAGAGGTGATTAAGAGTTGTATTACTTCGTTCTAGTTTGTATAGCGTCAAAAGGAGAAACCCATGACTATCGAGTTCAAAACTATGCGTACATCTCACACAAGTCTTCATTTAGGGAGACCTTATTATTTCATTGGTTCTTTAAAATTGTCAAAGAAAGAGGTGATTAGGAGTCCTATAACTTCGTTCTAGTTAGATTAGCATTAAAAGAAGCAATCTCATTACTATCACGTTGAAAACGATGCGTACATCTCACACAAGTCTTCATTTAAGAAGGCCGTCTTATTGTTTCATTGGTTCTCTAAAATTGTCAAAGAAAGAAGTGATTAGGAGTCCTATTACTTCGTTCTAATTTGATTAGCATCAAAAGGAGCAATCCCATGATTATCACATTAAAAACGATGCATACATCTCACACAAGTCTTGATTTAGGGAGATCTTCTTAATTTTTTTTCCATTAAAGTTAGACTGTATAAATAAAAGAGAGATTACAAAAACTCAAGGGAACCCCAAAATGAAAATAGTAATACCTTCAGAGGACAGTCCCCCTGATGTCAATACTATTAATCAATAGGACAAAGCCAACAAGCTGGCAATTTTTCAACGTGGGACGAAGCCCAAATCGAAACCCAAAACGAAAACCCGCACAAAGCAAAAAGCCCAACAACCTCTTGGACAAGACCGATATACGAACTCGATCCACGAACATATTCCCAACCCAAGGTGCAAACTCCCAATCCAGCCAAAGTAGACAGGAAAAGCCAACAATCAACGCCGAACCCCACCTTGCCGAAGCCGAAGCCCAACCTGGAGAACTCCGAAGTCCAACACCGAAGTCACAACCCAGACGAAGCCACAACCTTACCGAAGCCCTACAAGCCCAGCCACATCTATGCCGAGGCCACCATATGCCAAGTCCACAAGGTCAGACTCCAAAGGCATGCCGAGGCATAACAACCTAGCTATAAAAGACCAGGACTGAGGAACAAGAAGCCAACCACCAACGGGACAGAGCCTGTGACGAATGAGATTTTGTAATTTAATTTGAATATTTATTAAATTAAATAAATATTTTTTGATGATTTAATTATTGAATTAACTAATTAATTGATGAATTTGTGGTAGATGAATTTGTTGTAGATTAATTTAATTTATGTGTTGCATTGATTAAATTAATGTGGAGAAATTTTTATATTCAATGATGCATTTAATTGAGCTTATTTGATTAATATATTAATTAATAAGCATAATGTGTTCTAATTAATTTAATGATTACTTAGAGATTTAATGGTTTGATATAATTAATAAATGAGAATTTTAATTATGGGACTATGTGATTTAATGTGGATTTATGCCATTTTATTTAATTGATTTAAATAACATTATTTGATTAAATTGGGTGTGATATTAAAACTATATTATAAAGCTATAATTAAAATAAATGGAAAGGGGGAAGGAATGAGTTAGCCAAACAAGGCCCTAAGGGGAGTTGGAGCCAGTTAACCCATTAAGGGAGTAACGGACGACCACTCACCCACTATACATGTTATACGTATTATATTATATATTACTATTATCAGTCCTTTGAAAAGTAGTCAGGAAGAATACAGAGAGAAAAGGAGAGAATTGAGAGAGAGTTGAAAGAAATTGAAGAATTAAAGTACATCATCTTCACAGAGTTAGCAAGGGTAACCTCTTGATTCAACCTTTATATTTACGTATATATATATTTCTTCCATGAAAAAGCCAACTTGAGTTCTCTGTGAATAAAATTGGTGTTAATTACTTGAGTTATGATCATATACGTGTTAATTGATATTCATAACATACTTTCTATAACATATGTATGTTTAAAACAATCAAATCCATAAAGGTATGCTTTAATTTGGAATTCAAAAGTCAGAGTAGAAAAGTTATATATATGGCCTTACGTGTAAATTAAATATTTTATGTCGATGATTGTTAATCATAGAACCTTATAGGTGTTACTAATTGTTAATAACATATTATACGCCATATATGCATAACTTTCAGTAATCACACCATAGAATTTTGTTTGAATTGGGTTTTCGAAAGTTACTGAATATAGAAGTTCTATATATGGCCCATACGGCCCTTACGTACAATTTTTATGCCATGAATGATTTGTTTAACTTAAATTTGATAGTAGATTATGATAATATATGTTAAAACAAAGAAAACAAACTTTGAACGGACGGATTCGGAGTTATAACGAATCCGTGACGTCAAATTTCATGTTTTTCTTCAAAATCGTCAAGAACACTAAGAATAGTTAAATTTAATGATTTGATTCGAGTAATTGCATGATTTAAGATGTTAAAAACATGTTAGTAACATTGTATGATGTTTCTATGAAGTTCGTACTTCATAGAAATCGTTGTGTGAGTTTAATTTGCATTGAATTGGAGTAATTGGGCCAATGAACTGTCAAAATAGCGAACCAGAGAGTGCACCAGCAAGGGGCCCCGCCCCAGCGGGTGTTCATGGGCATAAAGACCAGCCCCAGCAGGTGTAGGGTGTAACGACCCCAAAATTCGTACAATATAATTCCCCTTCTCGATCGTTAACAATACAACTTTATTCATACTTTACATCACGATTCGATATTAAAATCACTAAAAATGCAGAATAATTAAAACTTTTATATAATCATTTTTTTATTTCCCTGAATCTCAACCTTTACATAACATCTCTTCGATTCAAATCTATATCATGAATCGTTACAACAAAATGACTATACAAGTCTTACATCATGAAGCAATATCCATATACATCGGATAGCTCAACTTACAATTTATCAATCATGTTACATTTAAAACAATTACATTACTCATCTAGAATAAATAATTCCTTGCATCGCTATTGATCTCAATTAAAGTTTAACTAGCACATATCATTACTTTGTATTCTTGACCTGCAAAAATGGTTATTTGCAAGAGTGAGCTCGACAGCTCAGCAAGTTCTAACAGTTTTCACCCATCACATAGCACATAATAACATGCTCAACATACATCTCATAATAATTAAAGTAACATGGCATACATGCTTCAATTCACATAGCAAATATAAAGATTGAGTTCCTTACTCAATCAACATTCTTTAATCAATCAATGTAGTCATAAATTGACTTTAACATTCATGTTTACAACATATATAACATATCATGCTCTTTGCAAAACAATTTAAAACAGTTCATAATATCATCAAGTTCACATAGAAAATAGGAACCGAAAGACTTGCCTGGCTCGTAGATTACCAAATACCAAAAAACAGCTTAATATAATCTGCTTCATGATCCTACATAACGTATTATCATACGCATCAATTATTAGTCACCTATCAACACTTATCAAACGTCTAAGTAAATACTACTTTATACTTTCTAATTATCTTCTATTTACTCGTTTGACACTCGCTGTCAAATCATATGTATAATTAACAATATCAGTTAATTATCACATAGTTAATCCTCATCGTTAGTTATTCACTTTAGGTTAACTCATTCCTCTTTAACTAATAAGTTAATAATTAATTATCACATAATTAATCACATCACATAATCATATTATATTTCACATGATTAATGAATTAATAATTACATACTCATTTTAAATTATAATTAAACAAATTATAATTTAAATATCCACTTTAATCAAACTATAATTAAACAATCATAATTTATAATTAATCAACTACATCATGCATTAAATCATAATTTAAACATATTTAAATTAAACCATTACTTAGATTATAAATACTCAATTTCTATTCATGCCCTCATTAAATTATAATTATATAAATTATAATTTAAATTACACTTTTACCTTCATTATAATTATTCCAAATTATAATAACATATTAAGTTATAATTAAACAAATTATACTTCAAGTTAAACATTTACTTTGATTAAAACAATCAACTCAATTCATTATAATTTAACAATCATAATTTACATTAAACCTTTACTATAATTATAATTATATATATCATATTAGCTAAGTTATATTTAAACAATTATAATTTAATATCTATTATAAACAATTCAAATAATACTTTAAGGTTTTCCAAAACCTATTTCCTTTCCCAGTTATGAAATTGTCAAATTCATGACAACAATATGCTATTGCAACTTGGTACATGATTATTATCATAGAAACAAAATAATTTAGGTTTTAAAACTTGAACAAATAACTAGAGTTCTCTGCCTCTGCTCAGCCAGCGGCGCAGCTGCGCAGCCACAAGCCTTCGTACGGTGTCAAAACCTAGAAAATCCAGCGGCGCAGCTGCGCTGCTTCTGCCCTTGGTGCCGGCATAGCTGCGCGCAGGAACGCAGACAGAAACAGTGCAACAACGGCACTCTGCTTCACTGCTAACCCAAACAATTCAACAACGGCAATTACCAGTCACTCAAATAATGTAAGACATGCATACACAATACTAAACATGTTATATAGATGCTACCAATCACAAAAATTGTCCAAGCAATGAAATCAAAGGTTTTAACAACTCAATTTTGACATTTTCATAGAAACTCATATATTTTCCAAAACCATTCACTGTAAAATAATTTCTTAAGAAATTCATGCATTTTCTTTCCATGATTCAAGATATTATCAAAAATAATTCTAATAAGCATATTAACATATACTAATTTCATCAATTTTACTCTAAAATTAACCAAAACATGAAAACTCCACGTGAACACATATTCTCCATTTAAAATATGTTCTGACAAAACTTTGATTTCTGAAAATCCTTGTTTATGGCATACAATTCATATATAAACCATTATAAACATAATTTATATATGTACATCATATATGTATAACTTTCATGCTAAATCATATACATAGAGAACCCATACTCATGAACAATCATAAGGAAAACATATAAAAACATAAGGGAATTAAGACATACCCTTTCTGCTTAGATGTTTGAAGAAGAAGATGATTATTTTCTTACGTTCTTCCTTTCTTTCCTTCTCTTCTTCTCTAATTCTTCTCTGCTCTTTCTTTTTCTCTCTAGCAAACTAACTTTGTTTTTCTAACTCTTGTAATCTAACGTAATATACATATAATATAATATACATATATTACATAATTATAATACATATAACTTTCACTACATAATGGCATATATTAAATATAATAAGTACTATTAATATATAAGTTACAATTAGAATTTAAAAATCCATAAGGCTTGTTTGGCAAAACAAGTTATTTTTTTTAAAAAAAACATGTTTTTAAATACTTAAGGCCCTGTTTGGCAAAACAGACTTAAAAATGGTGCAAAAGCCTTGTTTGGGAAAACGATTTTTAAAAAACTCTTTTTATTCTTTTCATAAATCCTTTAACACATATTCTTAATGTTATCATTTAATTAATTAAATTTTAACATTCTAATTTAATTAATTAAAAGTCTAACATCAATTAAGAACATAAAATTAACACATAATTATAATTACTTGCTAATTATAATTGCATGTAACACTCATCACCTTATTCATAT
Source organism: Panax stipuleanatus (assembly GCA_020205555.1). Lineage (NCBI taxonomy): Eukaryota > Viridiplantae > Streptophyta > Magnoliopsida > Apiales > Araliaceae > Panax > Panax stipuleanatus. Next base: position 76,274 of record JAINUT010001703.1, read on the forward strand.
AATTTAATTATCTCAATTAAATTAGAACTATAACATAAAATCATTATATCAGTTAAATCAAATACTAAAAATCCATTTAATTAATATACTACACTTAATTACCTTACTCCATAATAATCATGTAATTATTTATTTAACTCAATAAATAATTCAATTAAAATATTTATTTAATCAATATATATTAAAATTAACATTTAAATTCTCTTCACATTAATTCACATATTTCACAATATATGACACGTATTCACATACTCAAACTCAAAACATCAGATAATAAGAATTTTATTTATTAAATTCTCATTTATAAATTATAAAAATCTGGGATGTCACATCATTCCCTCCTTATAAGGATTCCGTCCTCGGAATCACCGAAACCCTACCTTATGCAGGTTTCCATCAAATCTCTTTAAAAATATTTATCGTTGAATAACTTCAACACATTACCTTAATATAAGTTATACATATATATTCTACTACATTCAGTTCTTCAACAAATTTTAGATTTTATTTCATAATCCTAAATTAAACACAATTATGTTTCAAATATTATATATTCTCTAACTCGTTCATTTCCTTTCTAAGGATCATTACTACATACTTTACTCGTCAAATTAATATATTTCGTACTTCACCATCTATAATTATTCGGCTTATCACATTCACCCATTCTTCTAAGAATTTCGTCCTCGAAATTTAAGTTTATCAATCTATATATATCATTCTATCAAAATAGATTTTACGTTAATCTCTACTCACTGGATTAAGGCGTTCAACAACTACTTTTTCATAATAATAAGAATCTTCCACAATTACTCAATAATTGGAAAGCGATATAAATAACTCAGGAATTTAAAAGATTCCAAATCATGCTGAGTGGTCGCAAGACCTTGAACTTTGTTTTTTAGGTTTAACAGTGCTTCACCCCCGGTACTTCACACTATAAACCACATCGGTACTCTAGGTGGCCAGCCTATCGTATCCCTACGTCGTGCCCAAATATAGTACATCGTAACGACTATATGCGTTACACTCGGAACTATTGTCTCCGATAACATGTTCCCTTTTATAGGGTTGTTCACCTCAGCTTCTTAACATCTGAATCCGTACCAAAATAATTTGGTTTGGCATAGTTTGACCAAGAACGCTCGAATTTCATAAACATCTTTCAACATTTGTCTAGCTGAATCAAGTAGCATAGACTTCTAGCAAAAATTCAGGACATCAATCGAAATATATATATATATATTTTTAACCAACTCAATAAAATTTTAAAAAAAAATTTCGTTTAAGGAAGCTATAAGTAAATAATATTTTTTTATAGATTACGGAACTAAAAATAATAAATCTTTTCATAATATTCTGATACCGTACCGTAGTAATGATACGTTGAGGATTTCGTCATTACACGACGCCGTCATACTACATCATACCATAGTGGGCTGACGATCATACGATCACATCCAACACTAGGTTTAACTGCATTGATAACTTCCTCGATTTTTTTTCTACACCATATCAAATGATGTATAGGATATGTAAAAAACATTTTGAAAATTTAAATTATTTTTGTCTAGCTGAAGCAATTAGCATAGACATGTGAATAATAGCACTATTTTAAAAATTTATTGGTTCCATAATTTGATCCAATGTTTTTCAAGAAAACAGAAGTGCAACATCAGCACGAAGTCAATAAATTTTGAAAATCTAGCAAAGCTAGGAGATTTAGAATATAAAAACTTTCTCCATCAATTAAATCTTTACTCCATCATTACTTAATCATTCTATCAACATTAAACAACATCAATGCTTCCTACACCATAACTTTTCTATACCCAGTATAGTTCATCAAACTTACCACACTTTGGAAGTCAGGAACTTGCCACAATAATATGAGTTTAAGAATTTGTCCTAGCAATACGTAGTCAAAGAACTGATCAAAGACTGTCCATATGCTTAGGGGTTCAAAACATACATACGATTATGAGTCACGAGCTTACCATAAGTATGAGTTTTAAGAACTCGCCTAACCTTAAGATCATCTAATGTAATCTTAATATCACCTAATCTAATCTCTGTTGACTCTAACTATCAAATATAATAGGAGAAAAGAATCACCTCCTTGTCATATATATATATATATATATATCGATAGCGCGACACCAACCTTCCAATGATTATCAATATGATAAACCAAGTGCAAGCACAAAACTCTGCCCATACAAAGATTTGTACAACTCAGCCACCACATTAAAATCCCACTTAACTCTATCTTCTTCTTAACTTCTCGCTCTATACTCGATACGGATTTCCTGTATCTCATCATTTATAACTCCTCGTGAGTTAATCTTGTACCATATCATAGTACATTCTCGTTATAGTTTCAAACTATAACTATGCAATCATTACAGACCATCTGTCTTTTACAACTTTAAAAGATCACGTCGTGATCTTATTCTATAATCATTTCCCTTATGACATTTTTTTTTATCTCATTATCGTTTTATTTTAAAACTTCTTATCTTTTCCTTTCATCATGTTATATTATGACCTCATTATGATTTAATCTTATAGACACCGTCTATTCATCGTTATTCGTCATCTTTATTATTGGAGTTAGGTAACTCCTGATTCTCATCTTCATATCTCTTCAAGATTTTTTTTTGAATCTTCTTGTTTATTTATTAACTCTTCTTTTAAGAATTTCTAACTTCGTTCATAAAGTTCAACATTTTATTCGAGTTTTATTCCTCGTTATTCTCACCTTCTTCTTATAACATTTCTAGGACTGAACTCATCCTATACTTCTATGTATGTGAAAGAAATCACCTGTTCGTTATACGTAACTTAACTTCTCATTCTCTAAGGTCATAGCCTAAGGTACTCTTACCTAAGGTGTATAACCTATCAGCTCTAATACCAACTGTAACGATCCCAAAATTCGTACAATATAATTCCCTTTCTCGATCGTTAACAATATAACTTTATTCTAACTTTACATCATGATTCGATATTAAAATCACTACTAATGCGGAATAATTAAAACTTTTATATAATCCTTTCTTTATTGCCCTGAATCTCAACCTTTACATAACATCTCTTCGATTCAAATCTATATCATGAATTGTTACAACAAATGACTATACAAGTCTTACATCATGAAGCAATATCCATATACATCGGATAGCTCAACTTACAATTTATCAATCATGTTACATTTAAAACAATTACATTACTCATCTAGAATAAATAATTCCTCGCATCGCTATTGATCTCAATTAAAGTTTAACTAGCACATATCATTACTTTGCATTCTTGACCTGCAAAAATGGTTCTTTGCAAGAGTGAGCTCGACAGCTCAGCAAGTTCTAACAGTTTTCATGCATCACATAGCACATAATAACATGCTCAACATACATCTCATAATAATTAAAGTAACATGGCATACATGCTTCAATTCACATAGAAAATATAAAGATTGAGTTCCTTACTCAATCAACTTTCTTTAATCAATCAATGTAGTCATAAATTGACTTTAACATTCATGTTTACAACATATATAACATATCATGCTCTTTGCAAAATAATTTAAAACAGTTCATAATATCATCAAGGTCACATAGAAAATAGGACCCAAAAGACTTGCATGGCTCATAGATTACCAAATACCGAAAAATATCTTAATATAATCTGCTTCATGATCCTACATAACGTATTACCATACACATCAATTATTAGTCACCTAGCAACGCTTATCAAACGTCTAAGTAAATACTACTTTATACTTTCTAATTCTCTTCTATTTACTCGTTTGACACTCGTTGTCAAATCATATGTATAATTAACAATATCAGTTAATTATCACATAGTTAATCCTCATCGTTACTTATCCACTTTAGGTTAACTCATTCCTCTTTAACTAATAAGTTAATAATTAATTACCACATAATTAATCACATCACATAATCATATTATATTTTACATAATTAATCAATTAATAATTACATACTCATTTTAAATTATAATTAAATAAATTATAATTTAAACATCCACTTTAATCAAACTATAATTAAATAATCATAATTTATAATGAATCAACTACATCATACATTAAATCATAATTTAAACATATTTAAATTAAACTATTACTTAGATTATAAATACTCAATTTCTATTCACGCCCTCATTAAATTATATTTATATAAATTATAATTTAAATTACACTTTTACCTTGATTATAATTATTCCAAATTATAATAAGATATTAAATTATAATTAAACAAATTATACTTCAAGTTAAACATTTACTTTGATTAAAACAATCAACTCAATTCATTATAATTTAACAATCATAATTTATATTAAACCTTTACTATAATTATAATTATATATATCATATTAGCTAAGTTATATTTAAACAATTATAATTTAATATCTATTATAAATAATTCAAATAATACTTTAAGGTTTTCCAAAACCTCTTTGTTTTCCAGATATGAAATTGTCAAATTCATGATAACAATATATTATTGCAACTTGGTACATGATCATTATCATAGAAACAAAATAATTTAGGTTTTAAAACATGAATAAATAACTAGAGTTCTCTGCCGCTACTCAGCCAGCGGCGCACCTGCGCAGCCACAAGCTTTGGCACCGGTGCAGCTGCGCAGGTGTCAAAACCCAGAAAACTCAGTGGCGCAGCTGCGCTGCTTCTGCCCTTGTTGCCGGCGCAGCTGCGCAGGAACGTAGACAGAAACAGTGCAGCAACAACACTCTGCTTCACTGCTAACCCAAACAATTCAACAACGGCAATTACCAGTCACTCAAACAATGTAAGATATGCATACACAATACTACACATGTTATATTGATGTTACCAATCACAAAAATTGTCCAAGCAATGAAATCAAAGGTTTTAACAACTCAATTTTGATATTTTCATAGAAACTCATATATTTTCCAAAATCATTCACTGTAAAATAATTTCTTAAGAAATTCATGCATTGTCTTTCCATGATTCAAGATATCATCAAAAACAATTCTAACAAGCATATTAACATATACTAATTTCATCAATTTTACTCTAAAATTAACCAAAACATGAAAATTCCACGTGAACACATATTCTCCATTTAAAACTGTTCTGACAAAACTTTGATTTCTGAAAATCCTTGTTTATGGCATACAATTCATATATAAACCATTATAAACACAATTTATATATGTACATCATATATGTATAACTTTCATGCTAAATCATATACATAGAGAACCCATACTCATGAACAATCATAAGGAAAACATATAAAAACATAAGGGAATTAAGACATACCCTTTCTGCTTAGATGTTTGAAGAAGAAGATGATTATTTTCTTACGTTCTTCCTTTCTTTCCTTCTCTTCTTCTCTAATTCTTCTCTGCTCTTTCTTTTTCTCTCTAGCAAACTAACTTTGTTTTTCTAACTCTTGTTTTAATCTAACGTAATATACATATAATATAATATACATATATTACATAATTATAATACATATAACTTTCACTACATAATGGCATATATTAAATATAATAAGTACTATTAATATATAAGTTACAATTAGAATTTAAAAATCCATAAGGCTTGTTTGGCAAAACAAGTTATTTTTTTAAAAAAACATGTTTTTAAATAGTTAAGGTCCTGTTTGAAAAAACGGACTTAAAAATGGTGCAAGAGCCTTGTTTGGGAAAACGATTTTTGAAAAACTCTTTTTATTCTTTTCATAAATCCTTTAACACATATTCTTAATGTTATCCTTTAATTAATTAAATCTTAACATTCTAATTTAATTAATTAAAAGTCTAACATCAATTAAGCACATAAAATTAACACATAATTATAATTACTTGCTAATTATAATTGCATGTAACACTCATCACCTTACTCATCTAATTTAATTATCTCAATTAAATTAGAACTATAACATAAAATTATTATATCAATTAAATCAAATACTAAATACCCATTTAATTAATATACTACACTTAATTACCTTACTCCATAATAATCATGTAATTATTTATTTAACTCAATAAATAATTCAATTAAAATATCTATTTAATCAATATATATTAAAATTAACATTTAAATTCTCTTCACATCAATTCACATATTTCACAATATATGACACGTATTCACATACTCAAACTCAAAACATTAGATAATAATAATTTTATTTAATAAATTCTCATTTATAAATTATAAAAATCTGGGATGTCACATCCATCCCTCCTTATAAGGATTCCGTCCTCGGAATCACCGAAACCCTACCTTACGCAGGTTTCCATCAAATCTATTTAAAAACATTTATCGTTGAATAACTTTAACACATTACCTTAATATAAGTTATACATATATATTCTACTACATTCAGTTCTTCAACAAATTTTAGGTTTTATTTCATAACCCTAAATTAAACACAATTATGTTTCAAATATTATATATTCTCTAACTCGTTCATTTTTTTCTAAGGATCATTACTACATACTTTACTCGTCGAATTAATATATTTCGTACTTCACCATCTATAATTATTCGAGTTATCACATAGGGGCTGTCCGGGAGCTTTTTTTTGGTTTTCGAGACTGTTTTGACCTCCTGTAGTAAAATAAGCATAACGTTTTCATACGAACTCCGATTAAGGCGATTCAAGATGATTCGGAAAGATGACGAGTAGACCTGCAATTTTCATTCCTTAAGTGTTTCAATTTGAAATCGTTAAAATGGATAAAAATGGCCATCTTTGTGAATGATGCGTATTCGGATGCAATCAGAGGGCTTGGGACATGTACGCACACAAGTGTAGTATTCTCGATAATAAAAGATGTTATAAGTTACATACATGAATATTATATGATTTGAAGTTCATGATTAATAAACTAAGTTATTGACATGTATAAGATAATGTGAAGGTTCAAGTTAACAAACTAAGTACGAACTTGAATATCGTAATTGTAAAACTTGATTATGATTGTTTAAAGGGCTATACATGTGTGATATGCATGTTGTGAGTTTACATTCATGTTATGTGGTTAGACATTGAGTAATATTATAAACCAAGTGTAAGTCGAACTTAAGTGACTAGTTTAACAGTTAAACATGGTAGTTATGAAAACTAATCGATGTCGTATACATAATATAATGTGTAGGACGTTGAGGAAGTGAATTGTAATTATATTTTTAGCTTGTGCAAGAGGCAAGTATCCTATCCCTAACTTATTGATTTAGAAAGTTCTCTAAATTCTAATTTATTCATTTATTAAGTCTTAGACTTGTGTTTCTATATCGAGTAAGCTCGTGTTCTTAATTGTTCCAGTTCAAAATTCATATTAGACATTGTAACTCTTTTAAAAGCATGATTCAGTTATACAATACTTATTCAATTGTATACTCTTGAGATTTATTATTCAAGTTGAATATCGATGTTATTGTTGAACCTTATAGGACTAGTGAACCCTTATTGATTCGACTAGTCCATAGTTGATGAACGTTCTAAATTCTAGAATACTTATTGAGCTTATCCAAACCAAACTTCTTTTGGTGCGGACTCTGATGTCAAAACTGAGATGAACAACCCTATAAAAGGGGATTATTTACACTTTAGCGTTGAGATATTGTGCACAGTATGGTACTAAGGGCTCATCCCCCTAAGTACGAGAAGTAGAGTCCATAGTCTTATAACTGTTAAAGGTTTAAAGCATAAAAATTTTACAGCCTAGGACATAGTTCAAGATCTTATGACCCTCAGACGTTCTTTTGATTCCTGTTATTCATTCTTGTGTCAAAAGTTGAGTTTCTTTATTCAGATCTCTTTGATTCACTCGCATGTTATTATATTATTGTTGTATTATTATACTTGTGGGCAATCGTACTCACTCTTGCGTAATAATAACATTGAAGTTAAGAACGAAAGGTCCGACGAGCCTTCTACTAGCAAAGGCAAGGGCAAGGTCAACAAGTGATGAAGACTTGTTGTTTATTTTTATATGTTTATGTTTCAGACTTCTGTTAAAGTTATTTAAGACTTATTTAGTTGTTTATGTTCCGCACAGATGTTTAAGGTTAGTATGACCTGGGTTGTATTTATTATTCAGATGTTGTAACCCCGTAAGGGGAGGATTTATTTCTATCTATTGCCTAGTTTGCATTTATTATTGGTAGATAGATAGATGATATTTGTATAGTGAACACCAAATCCCGTGGAATTGAAGTACCCGAATTTGGGGGTGTCAGAGGTTGGTATCAAAGCTGTAGGTTATGAACCTTAGATGGGGGAAAACCTTAGGATTGTAGCCTTTTTAGAGAACGAGAATATAGTAATGATAACTCTTATCGAGTTTTAAGAAAGATAATAATTTACCTTATGTGCTATGTGCTTATACTTATATACGCGAGTATCGATTAGCATCACGTAATAACTAAGACTTAAAATTTTATTTGTCAAGATGACGGATGCTGGAGAACCTAGTCAGTCCATGGACCTTGTACCCCTAGAGGCTAGAGAGGAGGTTTGAATAGGGCCTGAAGCCCTGGTTGTATAGCAAAGTGTCAATGTTTCAATTGAACACTTGTGCTGGGGTGTTGGAGAAGGCCATTCTCGCTGAAGGCGGGAGTGACGCTGTTACAAAGTATAACCAAGATCAAAAAAAGAAGAAGAAAGAAGGTGAAGGAGTTAACAAGGCTAGTGGTAGCAACACGGGGGGAAGTAACAATCAGAAAAGGAGGTGGAATGATAACTCATCAACCGGGAATCAGTAAGGAGGTCAGAAAAAGAGGATCGAAGCTTGTCCGACCTGCGGGAAAACTCACCTGGGAATCTGTATGAAGGGAAAACGCGTATGCTACAATTGTGGTCAGGAAGGCCACATAGCACCTAACTGCCCTAGCCTAAAGAAGGGCGCTTGATTCACTTGCGGCTCAAAGGACAATCTGGCAAGGGACTGTCCCAAGAAGGGATCTGGAGGGGCAGGATCAAGAGGAAATAAGGGAAACAGAGGTGGAAGTGCTCTAACTATCACCGGGCCAACCGCAACCAACCGACCAACCGCCAGGACCTTCAACATGACCGTGCAGGATGCTGTATAGGCTCGCGATGTGGTGTCAGGTATCATTCCGATCAATAACGTTAATGCTTATGTACTATTTGATTCTGGTGCTACTTGTTCATTTATATCTGATGACTTTACTAAGAACTTAGAATTACCTATGGACGAGTTAGAATACCCCATGAACATAGAAATTGCGAATAGAGAAGTGATCCTTGTTAAGTACGTACACAAGAACTGTAGGGTGGATATTAAGGGTAACATTATGAACATAGATCTTATCCCGATTAGGTTTGGGGAATTCGATGTTATTCTGGGAATGGATTGGCTAGTCAATTATGGGGCTGTAATTGATTGCCAGAGGAAGTGTATCAACCTTATGACCCCGTCAAAGGTTGTGTTTTATGGCAGCAAATCGCCTAGACAAGCGAGTTATCTGACGATGATGCAGGCTAGGAAGTTGTTAAGACAAGGCTGTGTAGGATATTTAGCCTACATAATCGATAGTCATAAAGAAAACCCAAAAGTAGAAGATATACCAGTCGTGAGGGACTTCATTGACGTATTTTTGGATGATATACCAGGACTTTTGCCAGATAGAGAGGTTGAGTTTGTGATCGATTTGGCACCAGGGATGGCCCCAATATCGAAGGCACCGTATCGGATGGCTCTGGTAGAGATGAAAGAGTTGATGGTACAACTGCAAGAGTTACTAGACAAGAAGTACATCCAACCGAGCGTATCGCCGTGGGGAGCGCCGGTGTTGTTTGTGAAGAAGAAGGACGGGACGATGCGGCTTTGCATTGACTACAGAGAACTAAATAAGGTCACAATTAAGAATAGATATCCATTATCGAGGATCGACGATCTGTTTGACCAATTGAAGGGTGCAGGGTACTTTTCAAAGATAGACTTGAGGAATGGCTATCATCAGCTGAAGGTGAGGCCAGAGGATGTTCCAAAGACAGCATTTAGGACTCGATATGGTCACTACGAATTTCTGGTGATGTCATTTGGTCTGACAAATGCTCCTGCAGCATTCATGGGCTTAATGAATGGAGTGTTCAAGCTGTTTTTGGACAAATTCGTGGTGGTTTTTATTGACGACATTTTGGTATACTCGAAGACTAAGGAAGAACATATAGAACATCTGAAGTTAACATTAGAGGCATTGAAAAGAGAGAAGTTGTACGCCAAATTTTTGAAATGTGAATTCTGGATTGAAAGAGTGTAATTTCTTGGACATGTGATCGACAAGGATGGAATTTCGGTAGATCCCTCTAAAGTCGAAGCTATGATGAACTGGGATCAGTCCAAAACACCGTCGGAAGTGAGAAGTTTTCTTGGATTGGCTGGTTATTATAGAAGATTCATTCAGGACTTTTCCAAGATCGTAACTCCGCTGACGAATTTGACTAGAAAATCGGTGAAATTCGTTTGGACGGAGAAGTGTGAGGAAAGCTTCCAAGAGCTTAAGAGGAGGTTGAGTTCAGCACCTGTGTTATCCCTTCCGGATGACACAGGAAATTTTGTGGTTTATAGTGATGCGTCGCATAAAGGACTTAGCTGTGTGCTTATGCAAAATGGCAGGGTCATTGCGTATGTGTCACGACAATTGAAAGACTATGAGAAGGGGTATCCGACCCATAACTTGGAGTTAGCTGCAGTGGTATTTGCTTTGAAAATTTGGAGACACTATCTCTATGGGGAGAAGTGTGAAATATATACAGGCCACAAGAGTCTGAAATATATTTTTACACAGAAGGACTTGAATATGCGCCAGAGAAAGTGGCTGGAGTTAATTAAGGACTATGACTGTGAAATCTTATACCATCCGGGTAAGGCTAATGTGGTTACCGACGCCTTAAGCAGAAAGGGTCGGGAGAAATTGATGATGTTGACTGCTCAGGAGGACCTAATTTCAGCAATGGAAAAGCTAGAATTGGAAGTGAAGTATCTAATGGAGACTGATGAGAAGTTACTTCAGATGCAAGCCGGTACAACCCTATTGGATAAAGTTAAGGAAGCTCAACTTCTGGATGAAGAATGTGAGAAGGTGAAGAAGAAGATATCTGAAGGAACCGAACCAAGATTCAAGATAGACAATGAGGGACTACTGAGATTTGAGAACAGAGTGTGGGTACCATCAGTGCCAGAAATTAAGGAGGACATTTTGAGCGAGGCTCATAGCTCACGGTATTCGATTCACCCCGGTAGTACCAAGATGTACCAGGATCTTCAACAACATTTCTGGTGGCCGAATTTGAAACGAGATGTTGCTAAGTATGTTGCAAAGTGTCTAACCTGTCAGAAAGTGAAAGCAGAACATCAGAGATCGAGTGATTTGCTACAACCACTGGAAATCCCAGAATGGAAATGGAACACATTACGATGGATTTCGTGGTCGGTCTTCTGACGACTTAGAAAGGCTACGACGCAGTATGGGTTATCGTTGACCGACTGACGAAATCCGTACACTTCCTTCCGATCAAAATCAGATTCAACTTAAACCAGTTGGCAAGGCTATATGTGAAAGAGATTGTTTCGAGGCACGGAGTTACGGTGTCAATAGTTTTCGACAGAGATCCGCGTTTCACGTCGAACTTCTGGAAACGACTACAGGAATGCATGGGGACACAGTTATGAATGAGTACGGCTTATCACCCATAGACAGACGGGCAGAGCGAAAGAACGATCCAGACATTGGAAGATATGCTGAGAGCATGTATTATGGATTTCAAAGGCAACTGGGATGACCACCTACCGCTTGTGGAATTCAGTTACAACAACAGTTACTACGCTAGTATTGGCATGCCGCCTTACGAAGCGTTGTATAGAAGAAAATGCAGAACCCCGCTATACTGGGATGAAGTTGGCAAGAGACAACTACTAGGTCCAGAACTAGTATAGTAGACAGCAGAGATAGTCAAGGTAATCAAAACAAGACTAGTAGCAGCTCAGGATAGGCAAAAGAAATACGCCGATCCACACCGTAAAAATGTTGAGTTTGAATCGGGTAGCTTTGTATTTTTGAAAGTCTCTCCCTGGAAGGGAAAGATCAAATTTGGTAAGAAGAGGAAATTGAGCCCGAGGTTCATTGGACCCTTTGAGGTACTGCGAAGGATTAGAGAAGTTGCGTATGAGGTAGCCTTACCTCCGGCGCTAGAGAATATCCACAACGTCTTCCATGTTTCAGTTTTACGCCCCTACAAACCCGATTACAAGCATGTGATTGAATATGAACCCCTACATTTTGAGAAAGACTTATCCTACGAAGAAATTCCTGTTCAGATCGTTGACAGGAAAGAACAAGTCCTCAGAAACAAAGTTATACCTTCTGTTAAGGTAATTTGGAGGAACCACAATGCTGAAGAAGCTACGTGGGAACTCGAAGAGCATATGATGAAGAATTACCCGTATTTATTTACTTAAATTATGTGTAGTGATTCTGGGGACAGAATCTTTGTAAGGGTGGGGGGGGGGGAGAATGTAATGGGACGAAGTTTTTAATTGAACCGTGATTCTGGGGACAGAATTCTTTTAAGGGGGGAAAGATGTGACGAACGAGATTTTGTAATTTAATTTAAATATTTATTGAATTAAATAAATATTTTTCGATGATTTAGTTATTGAATTAACTAATTAATTAATGAATTTGTGGTAGATTATTTTAATTATATGTGTTGCATTGATTAAATTAATGTGAAGAAATTTTTATATTCAATGATGCATTTAATTGAGCTTATTTGATTAATATATTAATTAATAAGCATAATGTGTTCTAATTAACTTAATGATTAATTAGAGATTTAATGGTTTGATATAATTAATAAATGAGAATTTTAATTATGGGACTATGTGATTTAATGTGGATTTATGCCATTTTATTTAATTGATTTAAATAACATTATTTGATTAAATTGGGTGTGATATTAAAACTATATTATAAAGCTATAATTAAAATAAATAGAAAGTGGGAAGGAATGAGCTAGCCAAACAAGGCCCTAAGGGGAGTAACGGACGACCACTCACCCAATACATATTATACGTATTATATTATATATTACTATTATTAGTCCTTTGAAAAGTAGTCAGGAAGAATACAGAGAGAAAAAGAGGAAATTGAGAGAGAGTTGAAAAAAATTGAAGAATTAAAGTACATCATCTTCACAGAGTTAGCAAGGGTAACCTCTTGATTCAACCTTTATATTTACGTATATATATATTTCTTCCATGAAAAAGCCAACTTGAGTTCTCTGTGAATAAAATTGGTGTTAATTACTTGAGTTATGATCATATACGTGTTAATTGATATTCATAACATACTTTCTATAACATATGTATGTTTAAAACAATCAAATCCATAGAGGTATGCTTTAATTTGGAATTCAAAATTCACATAGTAGAAAAGTTATATATATGGCCTTACGTGCAAATTAAATATTTTATGTCGATGATTGTTAATCATATGACCTTATAGGTGTTACTAATTGTTAATAACATATTATATGCCATATATGCATAACTTTCAGTAATCCCACCATAGAATTTTGTTTGAATTGGGTTTTCGAAAGTTACAGAGTATAGAAGTTCTATATATGGCCCATACGGCCATTACGTACAATTTTTATACCATGAATAATTTGTTTAACTTAAATTTGACAGTAGATTATGATAATACATGTTAAAACAAAGAAAACAAATTTTGAACGGACGGATTCGGAGTTATAACGAATCCGTGACGTCAAATTTCATGTTTTTCTTCAAAACCGTCAAGAACACCAAGAACGACGAAATTTAATGATTTGATTCGAGTAATTGCATGATTTAAGATGATAAAAACATGTTAGTAACATTATATGATGTTTCTATGAAGTTCGTACTTCATTGAAATCGCTGTGAGTTTAATTTGCATTTAATTGGAGTAATTGGGCCAACGAACTGTCAAAATCGCGAACCAGGGAGTGCACCAGCAAGGGGCCCCGCCCCAACGGGTGTTCATGGGCATAAAGACCCGCCCTAGCGGGTGTAGGGGCTGTCCGGGAGCTTTTTTTTGGTTTTTGAGACTGTTTTAACCTCCTATAGTAAAATAAGCATAACTTTTTCATACAAACTCCGATTAAGGCGATTCAAGATGATTCGAAAAGATAACGAGTAGACCTACAACTTTAATTCTTTAAGTTTTTCAATTTGAAATCATTAAAATGGGTGAAAATGGCCATCTTTGTGACTGATGCATATTCGGAGGCAATCGGAGGGCTTGGGACATGCACGCACACAAGTGTAGTGTTCTCGATAATAAAAGATGTTGTTATAAGTTACATACATGAATATTATATGATTTGAAGTTTATGATTAATAAACTAAGTTATTGACATGTATAAGATAATGTGAAGGTTCAAGTTAACAAACTAAGTACGAACTTGAATATCGTAATTGTAAAACTTGATTATGATTGTTTAAAGGGCTATACATGTGTGATATGCACGTTGTGAGTTTACATTCATGTTATGTGGTTAGCTATTGAGTAATATTATAAACCAAGTGTAAGTCGAACTTAAGTGACTAGTTCAATAGTTAAACATGGTAGTTATGAAAACTAATCGATGTCGTATACATAATGTAATGTGTAGGACGTTGAGGAAGTGAATTATAATTATATTTGTAGCTTGTGCAAGAGATAAGTATCTTATCCCTAACTTATTGATTTAGCAAGTTCCCTAAATTCTAATTTATTCATTTATTAAGTCTTAGACTTGTGTTTCTATATCGAGTAAGCTCATGTTCTTAATTGTTCCAGTTCAAAATTCATATTAGACATTGTAACTCTTTTAAAAGCATGATTCAGTTATACAATACTTATTCGATTGTATACTCTTGAGATTTATTATTCAAGTTGAATATCGATGTTATTGTTGAACCTTATAGGACTAGTGAACCCTTATTGATTCGACTAGTCCATAGTTGATGAACGTTCTAAATTCTAGAATACTTATTGAGCTTATCCAAACCAAACTTCCTTTGGTGCGGACTCTGATGTCAAAACTGAGATGAACAACCCTGTAAAAGGGGATTATTTACGCTTTAGCGTTGAGATATTGTGCACAGTATGGTACTAAGGGCTCATCCCCCTAAGTACGAGAAGTAGAGTCCATAGTCTTATGACTGTTAAAGGTTTAAAGCATAAAAACTTTACAACCTAGGACATAGTTCAAGGTCTTATGACACTCAGACGTTCTTTTGATTCCTGTTATTCATTCTTGAGTCAAAAGTTGAGTTTCTTTATTCAATGTCTTTGATTCACTCGCATGTTATCATATTGTTGTTGTATTATTATACTTGTGGGCAATCGTACTCACTCTTGCTTAATAATAACATTGCAGTTAAGAACGAAAGGTCCGACGAGCCTTCTACTAGCAAAGGCAAGGGCAAGGTCAACAAGTGATGAAGACTTGTTGTTTATTTTTATATGTTTATGTTTCAGACTTATGTTAAAGTTGTGTAGACTTATTTATTTGTTTATGTTCCGCACAGATGTTTAAGGTTAGTATGACCTGGGATTGTATTTATTATTCAGATGTTGTAACCCCATAAGGGGAGGATTTATTTCTATCTATTGCCTGGTTTGCATTTATTATGGGTAGATAGATAGATGATATTTGTATAGTGAACATCAAATCCCGTGGAATTGAAGTACCCGAATTTGGGGGTGTCACAGAGCCGAAGCAGTTGAACCCAGTTGAAACCAACTGAAGCCAGACATAGCCAGAAGCAAGCATTCAGACTTAAGCAAGCCTTCAGCATAAACTCAATAGAAATCACAAAACATCAAAAATCCAGCATCAATAGTTTAAAGCCAACCGAATGAAATATGGCCTACCTTTAACTTTCTGAAATTTACGGATTGAGTGAAGTTTACATTTTAAGATCTGCAACACAGTGTTAGCAATAATCCTAACCGGAGTATGGCTTTTTCCATGATTTCTAGCGTTACGTTCTTGCCATATATGATAAACAATGGCGGCAAAGCCTAGATGAAGAATGCCAAGATGCACAGAACTATTAGAGCTGGAAATGATGAAGTTTGAAATGGCGGACCAACTTCTAGAAAAACCCTTCCAACCACAGCAGCGTAAAATAGAAAACAAGAAGATGGAAGGAAAAGGGACAATTGAAGAAAAGATGATTGAAAGTCTCATTGTGAGCGTTACATAACAGGCATATAGTGTTGACCTCAAGCCCAAAACCAGAAAGCCTATCTTTAGTATGCAGTCCATTCTGAAAAGCAAGCCAAAGGAAAAAGAATACCTAGGGGGGATAAAATTATGCCAAACCATTTTATGCCAATCAACAAGCTGACCCGTACAACGGATGGAGTTCTAGATGGTCGACGAAGAGATATCCGAAGCCTTGATGTTATCCTACATGATGGTGTCATCTCTACCCGAATTGCAAACAGTAGCAAGACTGAAGTTCTGCCTAAACTCAATAACAGTATGGTGATTTGAGGAAGGGAGTTGCCACCTGGAGTTAATAATAATACGACTGACCATTGCAGAGGCCCCAAGTCCAAAATTAGTAATAAGAGAATAGTTAGGGGAGGATGCCAAAAGCTTACCCGAAATCCAAGGGTCAAACCAAAGCTTAGTGAGGCAGCCATTTCCAATAATGAAACGGATATGGTGCAATGCTATGTGTCTAATAGAAAGGACTTTCCTCCATATCCAGGGGAAATCATTTGGTACTTTCATGCACCAGAAATGCTTGCCTTTAAGTGCATAAGACCTAACCCAATTGGCCCACACAGATGGGGAAGAGGGGTTGATAATACTCCAAAGATACATAAGGATTGAAGCTTTGTTCCATTCATCTAATTTCTTAACTCCAAGCCCCCCTCAGAGAGCGGAAGAGACACCTTGCTCCAAGCCACTTTAGCACCAAATTTCATAAGAGAGGGACCTTTCCATACAAATCTATAAAAAGTGCTCTTTAAATCATTTATAGCAGCAGCAGGGAGAACGAAGTGAGAAGACCAGTAGGATTGCATAGCAAAAAGAACCGACTTGATCAGTTGAAGCCTACCCGAATAAGAAAGAAATTTATTAGTCCAAGAGGAAATCCTAGTAGCAATTTTTTCAAGAAGAGGCCTACAGTCGGCCATACTTAGTTTCGAGGTTAAAAGAGGAACCCCAAGGAACTTTGCAGGGTAGGCCCCCATTTGAAACCTAAAGGAAGCGATAATAGCACTAGCATGAACAGGGGAAACATTGGAAAGGAAACAAATGATCTTTGCGGCATTAAGATGTAATCCTGAAGAGGAGGAGAAAGTATCAAGGCAGCCTTTCAAAATGGAGACATACCGAATGTCC
Organism: Panax stipuleanatus; assembly: GCA_020205555.1. Taxonomy (NCBI): domain Eukaryota; kingdom Viridiplantae; phylum Streptophyta; class Magnoliopsida; order Apiales; family Araliaceae; genus Panax; species Panax stipuleanatus. Next base: position 93,721 of record JAINUT010001703.1, read on the forward strand.
CCATGGCAGAAGAGGATGAGATCATCCGCGAAAGATAAATGAGTTAACTAGATTTGCTTTGTTTTCCAGTGGAACTTAAAATCAGGCACTTCGGACACCTTGAAGAGCATAAGGGAGAGGACTTCCATCACAATAACAAAAAGACAAAGGGAGAGGGGATCCCCTTGGCGAAGGCCCTTTACACCTTTAAAATAACCATAAAGACCTCCATTCACTATAACCGAGTAAGTAGCTGAGGTAACACAAGCTTTGATCCAGAAGATAAATTTTGGGGGAAATTTGAAAAACTTCAGAGCCTCAAAGATGAAATCCCAAGAAACAGAGTCGAAGGCTTTTTGAAGGTTAATTTTCTGAGCACACCTAGCTTGGCCCGAATTTATGTGGTAATTTCTAAAAAGTTCATGAGCAATGAGAATATTGTCCCCTATCCGTCTACCCGGGACTAAAGCAGCTTGGAAGGGGGAAATAATCCTAGGCAAAATACCCTTAAGTCTATTAACGAGAATCTTTGAAATGCATTTATAAGTAGTGTTACAACAGGAAATAGGCATCAAAAGGAGCAATTCCATCACTATCGTGTCCAAAACGATGCGTAGATATCACACAAGTCTTCATTTAGGGAGACCTTCATATTGTTTCATTGGTTATTTTAAATTTACAAAGAAATAGGTGATTACGAGTTGTATTACTTCGTTCTAGTTTGATTAACGTCAAAAGGAGAAACCCATTACAATCGCGTTCAAAACCATACGTACATCTCACACAAGTCTTCATTTAGGGAGACCTTCTTATTGTTTCATTGGTTCTCTAAAATTATCAAAGAAAGAGGTGATTAGGAGTCCTATAACTTCGTTTTAGTTTGATTAGCATCAAAAAGAGCAATCCCATTACTATCACATTCAAAACGATGCGTACATCTCACACTAGTCTTCATTTAAGGAGACCTTCTTATTGTTTCATTGGTTCTCTAAAATTGTCAAAGAAAGACGTAGATTAGGAGTTCTATTACTTGTTCAAATTTAATTAGCATCAAAAGGAGCAATCCCATGACTATCGCGTTACAAACGATGCGTACATCTCATACAAGTCTTGATTTAGGGAGGCCTTCTTATTGTTTCCTTGGTTTTCTCAAATTGTCAAAGAAAGAAGAGATTATGAGTCCTATGACTTCGTTCTTGTTTGATTTGCATCAAAAGGAGCAATCCTATCACTAGTGCCTTCAAAACGATCTGTACATCTCACACAAGTCTTCATTTAGGGAGACTTTATTATTTTTTTTGTTGCTAAATTTAGACTGTATTAAAAGAAAAAGAAGTTACAAAACCTCATGGGGAACCCCAATCAGAATATAGCATAAACATCATAGGACATGCCCTATGATGTCATGACTATAGAAGATTACAAGGCAAACGCCCAACAGATCTGACAAGAGACAGTTTAGTCCAAAACAAGCAACAAAGAGGATTACAGCAGAGAAACAAAGAAAAAACCAAGCAGGCCAACATTCTTAACAACATCAATTGAATCTGACAACCAAAAGAGACAACAAAATTTAAGTTAGGTAAAAAGCACTTTGAACTTAAGCAATGTGCAGCAGCAGCTATACAGCAGCAATTAGTGAAGGCCATCCTTAATATGCAGCAGCAGGTCCAACTTGAAGCAGTAAACAACCAGGTAGCAGCAATACAACTTGATAGCAGCAGACAACCAGGTAGCAGCAGATAACCAGATAGCAGCAGCCAACCAAACCAGATAGCAGCATCTCAGCAGCTGCAACCATATCAGCAGCAGCAACACAAGCACAACAGCAGCAACAGATGACTTCAGCAGCAGCAGACAAACAAAGAAGATGACAATAGCAGCAGATGACAACAATAGCAAAAATGCAGCATCAGCAGAAAACAAAGTAGCAGCAGCTCAAAACATGCAACAAAGAGAACAACAGCAACAGCAGCCAGTAGCAAAAGTCCTGCAGCCTCCTTAAAAACATACAACAAATAGAACCTGTAGAAAACCAAGTAGCAGCAGCAGCTCCTACCCAGCAGCCTAAAACCAAACAAAAACTGCAGCAGCCAACCATAGCAGAAGCAGAAAATCCTGCATCAGCCAAAAGTCCCTGCACACAGTCAAAGCCAAACAACAACAGCAACAGGAGCAGTCACCAGGCCTAACTGCTGCCAAACAATAGCAGCAACAACAGCAGTCACCAGACCAAATCTGCAGAAAGAACAGCAGCTGCCCCAACAGCAATAAGGCAGCAGAAAAAGCAGCAGAAAGACAGCAAAAAGGAACAACAACTGCCCCTGTCAAAATGCAGCAGCCCAAAGCCAGGACCAGCAGCATCCCAAAGTGCAGCATGCCCAATAGCAGAGCAGAATCACTGAAGAAGCAAAACCAGCTGCTGTCAAGCACCAAGCAACAACTATAAAACTGAACCCAGATAGCAGCCACACCATGCCAAACACCGAAGAAATAGCAGACATCCCAGTACCGGCAGAAATGAACCAGCATTTCAAGGCCACACCATCTATAAAGCAAACTAAGGTAAGAGCAGCAAGGTGACTGGTGGACAGACCAACCTAAAATAGCAAAAATCCAGAGAACAGAAATCTCAAAAGCAAAAACCAAAGAGAGATGAGCCCAATTACAAAACAAGAGATTGATAACATGATCTAGATTTGATTTTTTAAAATTTAGCATTAGTATGAAGACCGCACTTAAGCAAATGGGTAATATCTCGAATAATGACCCTGGAAGGAGTATTAACATTAGAGAAGATCCTAGCATTCCATTCTTGCCATATCCTATAAACCACAAAAGCAAAACCAAAATGCAGAAGACTAAAGTGGAATCTGGGGACAAGAGTAATTAGTGAAATAATCAGTGATAGAAGACCAACTCCAACTAAAACCTCTCCAACCACAGAGCCTAAGGACTGTAACCATAATTTGAAAGGAGAAAGAGCAGTTAAAGAAGAGATGGTTGAAAGTTTCACTATCATTGGAGCAAAGCACACACATGGGGTTATAATCGAGGCCAAACTGAATCAGTCTATCAAGGGTTCTCAGACCCTTGTGGAAAGCAAGCCAAAGGATAAAGGAGTGACGCGGAGGCACAATTTTGTGCCACACCAAACTATGCCATCCCACAATAGTCCCAACTCTGCGAATAGAGTTCCAAATCATTAGCAGCCTTCACATCTTTAGCCACAACACAATCCTAGAGAATCCCATCATGTTTATCCGAATTACAGGCTCTAGAAAAGTCAAAAGAGCTTCTAAAGGTAATAACATCCTGATGATTGGAAGAAGGGAGAACCTAACTAGAATTGAGAATAATGCCACTAACAGAAGCATTGGGGCTAAGCCCAGAGTTAACAATAAAAGACGAATGCACAGAGGCAGCAAAAGGAATGCCCTAACCACGGATCAAACCAGAGGCTCGTCCTAGCTCTATTTCCAATATCGAAGGTGATGTATCTTCGAGCAAGTTCTCTACATTGTAGAACTTTCCTCCAGATCCAAGAAGAGTCATTAGGGATTGGAATAATCCAAAAGAATTTATTCTTAAGCTGAATTGCATGCACCCACACAGCCCAAACAGAAGTAGAAGAGGGGTTAACAACTTGCCATAAATGCATCATAATAAGAGATTTATTCTAATCGTTAAGGTTCTTAATGGCCAGACCCCCTTCAGCAAAAGGAAGAGAAATTTTGGACCAAGCAACTTTAGAACCATATTTTTCCATGGAGGGACCTTTCCATAAGAATCTGGACATAGTGGATTGAAGGTCTTTCAAGGCAGCAGCTGGGAGAATAAAGTGAGCAGACCAGTAGGTTTGGGTGGCATAAATGACAGATTTGATAAGCTGAAGACGACCCGCGTAGGAAAGAAATTTATTAGTCCACGAGCTAATTCTGGATTTGATTCTATCAAGAAGAGGGCGGCAATCAGCAAGGCTAAGTTTAGAAGTGATCAAAGGAATACCCAAGAATTTGGCAGGGAGCATTCCCAATTGGAATCCCAAGTGGCCAACAATGAGATCAACTTGAGAGGGAGGAACATGTGATAGAAAATCCATACTCTTCGATGCATTGATGTGTAACCCCGAAGCCAAAGAGAACTAATCAAGATAAAGCTTAAGAATCTTCAAAAAGCCAATGTCACCATGGCAAAAGAGAATAAGGTCATCCGCAAAGCAGAGATGAGAAAGAGATAGAGGCCCTGTTCTCCAGTGAAATTTGAAGGATAAAAGCTTAGAAGCCTTAGAGAGCATAAGAGAAAGGACTTCCATAGCAATGAAAAAGAGGTAGGGGAAAGAGGATCACCTTGTCTAAGACCTCTTGCCCCTCTAAAGTAACCACATAGAGCACCATTAACCTTGACAGAGTAACTGGAAGTGGAAATGCAAGCCTTGATCCAATACAAAAACTTAGGGGGGAAATGGAAAGACTTGAGAGCAGCCCAAAGAAAGTTCCAAGATAAAGAATCAAAAGCCTTCCTAAGATCAATCTTCATGGCATATCTAGCCGGGCCATAAGGTCGATGATAATTCCTGAATAATTCTTGAGCAAGAAGAATGTTATCACCTATACGCCTTCCCGGAACAAAAGTAGATTGACAGGGAGAAATAATAATAGGAAGGATATCCTTGAGCCTAGTCGAAATAATCTTCGATATGCATTTATTGGTCGTGTTGCAGCAAGAGATGGGCCTATAGTCACTCATAGAAGAAGGATTAGGAACTTTCGACACAAGCGCAATGGCAGTAGAATTAGAACCTCTAAGAAGACATCCTTGCTTAAAGAAAGACTGAATAGCATTTGTAAAGTCACTTCCAACAATATCCCAAGCATGAATGAAAAAGTTGACATTAAAACCATCCGGACCAGGGCACTTGTTCTGCTTCATGTGCTTAAGAGTGGACAAGATCTCATCATCAGAAACATCCCTTTCAAGTAACAAAGCTTGTTGGGGAGACACAGGATTGGCCATAAGAGGTCCAGATCCTGTACAACATGGCAAGCAACAGGAGTAGAAGTCCCCAAAAGTTCTCTAAAATGGTCCACAACAACACTTTGGATAGCCGAATGCCCAAAACACATTTCACCATCAGCATTCTCAATAGCCAAAATTTTATTAATATTCCATCTATTTTTTTTTTGAATTGATTATGAAAATAGCCAAAAATTTTATCACCTTCCTTAAGCCATTGAATCCTGGACTTTTGTTTAAGAAGTTTCTCTTCATATAGAAGAGCAGCCCACAAGTTATCGGATTGAACCCTCTGGAGGAGAAGAAGAGATAGACTACCCGGGTTGAGAGAAATTGCAGCTGAGTGGAGTGTAGAATATCCCTAGCCTTCTTCACATTGGATAACAGATTACCATTAGTCTTATTTAGAATTTTTAAAGCACTTTTGACAGCATTAAGCTTCCTTGAGAGAATTTGTAATGGGTCACCGTAGCAAGGAGTGCACCAAGTAGACCGAACCACATCAAGATAGTTGTCCAGCCCAATCATAAAATTGAAGAACTGAAAAGGCTTAGGGATAATAGGCAAGAACAAACCAGATTTGACAATCACTGGGCAATGATCAGAAAGCTCGCGAGGAGTAAAAATAGCTTGGGAGTTGGGGTAGGAATCCAACTAAAGATTATTAACCAAAGCTCGATCAAGCTTCTTATACGTTGGATTTGACAATTGAGAATCCCACCAAGTGTGAAGAGGACCAATAGCCCTGACATTCACCAAGTGTATAGCAGTAAGCCAATCCTTAAACTCCTGCATTCCATAGTCCCATGTACAAGCACCTCCATCAATCTCAAACAGAGACTGCACCACATTGAAATCCCCAAGAAGAGACCACGGTTTATCTATAGAAGCAGTAATACCCCTTAAATCATTCCACAACAATTTCCTTTCACCAGGTGTATTAAGCCCATCATGAAAGGTAGGATTAACAGAAGAGACACAACAATGAATAAATTGAGCAGACTTAGCTAAAATATCAACATTCCAAAAGTTTGGGCCCCACCCAACCCAAATTCTCCCATTCACATGATACTCATAATTAAAATGCCACTGCCAATTCTTACAGATAGCTTTAGAACAAGAATTGGCTTTTGGTGACTTGACCCTAGTTTCAACAACGCCAACAAAAGAGATACTATTATTACAGTGAGATCATGGACACTAGTCTGCTTAGGAGACATATTTACACCTCTAATATTTATAGAGCAAAAATTTAACATAAAATAAAATAGAGATTAAATTGAGGACTTCTTGCTGTAACGACCCCAAAATTCTTACAATATAATTCTCAATCTCGATCGTTAACAATACAATTTTAATCTATCTTTACATCATTATTCGATATTAAAATCACTAAAAATGCAGAATATTTAAAACTTTTATACAATCTTTCTTTATTCCCCTGAATCGCAGCCTTTACATTACAAATATTTGATTCAATTCTATTACATGAATCACTTCCTCTAAGTTACGTACTGCAGGTTGAGAGACTTGAGGGAATAATTATAATAAATCATTGTATATTATTCTAGATTAGATCTTCCGCTGCGAATGTATGATTTAGATATTATTATTGTATTATTATTAGAACGTGACGAACCAAATTCGAGAGACCAGTGGCAGTCCAAATTTGGGGGCGTCACAGGTTGGTATCAAAGCTGTAGTTATAACCCTTAGGAGCGAGTGTCCTTAGATTATAACTTAGGAGAACTTAGAAGTTAGAAAGGAGATAAAGCTCATGTAGAGTTTTCCCTAGAGAGAGACTTAATATGTTACGAAATGTAACTTCATTCTATACAATGAACTTATATTTTATTTAACATTATAATGGAGTTGTTGTTTGTTTGTCTTGTGTTTGTGATTGTAAGATGGCAGACACAGGAGTACCTAGTAGAGTGACTGAGGAAGAGCCCATAGATATACACGTAGTATACGAGGCACCTTTAGAGGCTGTGCCAGTACAGGCTGTTGCACCGTCCGAGTCTGACGACGAGGACGAGATCGAGGTGGAGTTGGATCTAGAGGAGGACGATCCTGTTGAGGACGAGCCTACAGAGGAAGAGCCCATGGAGGACTCTTACGAGCTTAACCTAGAGGTGCATATGCTGGGAGAGTACGAGGAGCGTATTCTGGAGTTGGATTGCAGAGTCCAGGAGCTAGAGGCAGAGGCCCAGGAGAGAGAGTCTGAGTTTCAGAAGCTGAGGGACGAGGACCACCAGAGAAAGTTGGACATACAAGAGTTAGAGGTGGAGATTGCTTACCGCAGGGAGGCAGGGATCCAGATGGGAACCTTATTCCATACGTCGGTATCTAGGAATATGAATCTGGCAGGTAAGCTGGAAGAAGTAGAGCAGAGAGAGCTGAGTGAGAAGACTGAGAAGAAAGCACTCCGTACTCAGCTAGAGTTGGAGGTTATGGATAGGATACACTTCGAGGAGAAGTGGGAAGCGGCTAACGAGAGAGTTGACGACCTAGAGGATGAGGTCAGATGCAAGAAGAGGAAGATGAACAAGATGGGGTATGTATTCCGTTCAGCTTTCAAGAGGGTGATCGATGGTGTATACCACTATCCGGCAGAGCAGGGACAGACCCTACATACTTTGAGCCGAGAGCTGATAGCATACATAGCACAGATCGAGTACAAGAGCGTTGTGGAGCGTGGGATGATGGGATGAGACCCTTAACTAGACTAGCAGTAGCTTTAGTGGTTTTCTTTTGTGATGTACATGTTGTGTTGTAATCCCAACTTTTTGTGTAAAGTGTGGGATAGTTACGTAAACCCTGAGTAAGCTTTTGTTAAAGGGGTAGTATGTTAGTGTTCCCCGCCTTTAGTGATATTAGGGGATATGTGATAACATTTATAGAAATATGCTAGGGATGATCATGTAATGAAACGATTTGGCATATGAATATAAATGAGCTTATTTCAGAAGCGTGTTATAAATGTTATTCTTTTTAATATTAAAGAAATACTTAAGTGGTATGAGTGAGTAATAATAAAATGAAAAATTTTGTGATGCAAAAAATGCCGCCCAAACGTAGATTAACTGCACCTGAGGAATCAGTTAACAATGAGAGGGAACAAGTAGATCCCATTTAGAAGTTAGTGGACTTGCTAGGAGAAGCTCTTAGGGGAAGGAACAACGAACCCGTTCGCCCCAACCCTCAAGCTATTCCAGTAACAAGCTTTAAGGACTTTAGGAGTGTAGGACCCCCAAAGTTCGAGGGTACTACCGATCCGATCATAACTTAGACATGGGTTAAGGATATAGAGAAGGCTTTCACTATCGCTCGAGTAGGTGAAGGCCAGAAGATGGTATTTTCTACCTACATGATGAGAGGCAAAGCGAACTACTGGTGGGAGGCGAATCAGCAGAGAGCTGGGGAAGGAACGATAGCATGGGATAGGTTTAAGACGCTATTTTTCGAGAACTACTTCCCGAAGAGCATGAAGAACCGAATGGAGGTGAAGTTCTTAGAGTTAAAACAAGGTGATATGATGGTGGCGCAGTACGCAGCTAAGTTTAATAAACTAGCGCGATTTGCGGAGCACCAAGTTGGAGATGAAGAAAGGAAGGCTAGACATTTTGAACAAGGGCTGAAGCCGTGGCTGTTTAATAAGGTATCAGTTCTTTAAATTGATTCCTTTGCGACATTGCTGGAGAAGGCGATCATTGTGGAAGGTGGCAGTGAGGCCTTAAGTCTGTATCATAAGGAGAAGAAACACAAGAACACTGGTAGTGAGCATTTGGAGGAAGTAGCAGCGGGGGAAGTAATTTGAGAAAGAGAAAGTGGGAGAACAATAACAACAACAACAAAAACAACAACAATCAATCGGGGAATTTTTGTGGAGGTTTTAAAAAGAGGGCTGAGGGGTGCTCAAAATGTGGGAAGAACCATCAGGGCGAGTGCTGGAAGAGACGCGACACTTGCTACAACTGTGGACAAGAGGGACACATTTCACCCAACTGCCCAAAATCGAAAAACATCCAAGAATGCTTTGCATGTGGCTCGGCGGAGCACCGGATCAAGGATTGCCCGAAGAAGAAAAGTGGCGGACGTAGCAACCAACAAGGGGGAAACAAACTGATGATCGGCGGACATGCACAATCCAACCGCCCAACCGCCAGAACCTTTAACATGACCGTTCAGGACGTAGTAGCTGCGAAGGACGTGGTGTCAGGTATAATCCCAATCAATGATATAAATGTTTATATATTATTTGATTCGGGTGCCACCTGTTCTTTTATATCTGAAGAATTTGCTTGTAAACTTAATACACCCCGAGAACGATTAGAAGATCCCTTGAACATAGAAGTTACGAATAAGGAAGTAATCCTTGTAGAATACGTTTATCGAAATTGTCACGCAAACATTAGAGAACATGAACTGAGCGTGCACTTGATTCCAATTAGATTGGGAGAATTTGATGTAATACTGGGAATGGATTGGTTGTATAACCATGCAGCGATAATTGACTGTCAGAATAAAAGTGTGAACCTTCAAACTCCGAGTAAGTCTAAGGTAGTGTTTTATGGTAGCTCATCGCTTAAGCAATCGTGTTGTCTTATGATGATGCAGGCCAAGAAATTGTTAAGGAAAGGATGTGAAGGTTATTTAGCTTACATTGTAGATACTTGGAAAAAGGGAGTAGAAATTAAGGATATATCCGTAGTAAATGAATTCCAAGATGTATTTCCAGACGATCTGCCTGGTCTTCCGCCAGACAGAGAAATCGAATTCGTAATAGACTTAGCACCGGGAACGGCACCGATTTCGAAAGCTCCATATCGTATGGCGCCAGTAGAAATGAAGGAGTTGATGATACAACTGCAAGAGTTATTAGATAAAGGTTACGTGCGACCGAGTGTGTCTCCTTGGGAAGCACCAGTGTTATTTGTTAAGAAAAAGGACGGATCGATGAGGCTCTGTATCGATTATCGAGAATTGAATAGAGTAATGATCAAGAACAGATATCCATTACCAAGGATAAACGACCTTTTTGATCAACTGAAGGAAGCGAAGTGTTTCTCAAAGATCGACCTATAGACAGGTTATCACCAACTGAAAGTACGGGAAGAAGACATGCCATAGACTGCGTTTCGAACCCGTTACGGACATTACGAGTTTTTGGTAATGGCATTCGGATTGACTAATGCTCTGATAGCATTTATGGACTTGATGAATCGAGTTTTCAAGCCATACTTGGATAAGTTTGTGGTAGTTTTCATCGACGACATCTTGATCTACTCGAAGACAGAGGAAGAGCACGCCGAACATCTAAAGATAGTTTTAGGAAGCGCTAAGAAGAGAGAAGATGTATGCGAAGTTTTCAAAATGTGAATTTTGGATGGAGAAGGTTCAATTCTTAGGACACGTGGTGGATAAGAATGGAATCTCAGTAGACCCTGCAAAGGTTAAAGTAGTGAGTAATTGGGAGCAGCCGAGAACACCAACGGAGGTGAGAAGTCTCTTAGGGTTAGCTGGGTACTATCAAAGATTCATCCAAGATTTTTTGAAGACAGCAACCCCATTGACTAATCTGACAAGGAAGACGGTGAAGTTCGTATGGACGGACAAATGCGAGGAAAGTTTTCAAGAATTGAAGAAGAGATTAAGCGAAGCGCCTGTGTTATCACTACCAGATGATGCGGGAAATTTTGTGGTGTATAGTGATGCATCGCACAAGGGACTTGGTTGTGTGCTCCTGCAGCACGACAAGGTCACTGCGTATGCATCACGACAATTAAAGGATTACGAAAAATGATACCCTACTCACAACTTAGAGTTAGCGGCAGTAGTTTTTGCGTTAAAGATTTAGAGGCATTATTTGTACGAAGAGAAATGTGAGATATACACAGACCACAAGAGTCTGAAATATATCTTCACACAGAAGGAGTTGAATATGTGTCAGAGGAGGTGGTTAGAATTGATCAAAGATTATGACTGCGATATTCTTTATCACCCGGGTAAGGCAAACGTAGTTGCCGACGCTATGAGCAGAAAAGGAAGGGTAAATTGTTTCATTTGACGACTCAGGAAAAGTTGATAAGAGAGATGGGGAAATTGGAAATAGAGGTAAAAGGACCGGAGAGGTCTGAAGAAAAGTTGTTCGTAATGGAAGCTCGTCCGACATTGTTGGATAGAGTGAAGGAATCAAAAGAGAAGGATGAAGAATGCGAGAAAATCAGAAAAAGGATCACAGAAATTGAAGAAGAAAGATTTCAAATGGATAAAGACGGTATTTTGAGATTCGAAGGGAGAGTGTGGGTACCAGCGGTAATAGAGTTAAGAGAAGAGATTTTGCACGAGGCACACAATACGACGTATTTCGTTCATCCGGGAGGTACTAAAATGTACCGAGATTTTCGATAACACTTTTGGTGGCCCAATCTGAAACGGGAAGTCGCAAAGTGCGTTAGTAGATGTATGACTTGCCAACACGTCAAAGTAAAGCACCAGCGACCAAGTGGTTTACTTCAACCGTTGGAAATACCAGAGTGGAAATGGGAGCACATTACGATGGACTTCGTAGTAAGACTTCCAGTTACGCAGAAAGGATATGATGCCATTTGGGTTATCGTGGATCGGCTAACGAAGACCGCACATTTTCTACCAATCAAGATTCGATACAGTTTGAACTAGTTAGCAAGCCTATACATAAAGGAGATTGTTTCACGACATGGAGTGCCGGTGTCAATTGTCTCTGATCGAGATCTGCGCTTCACTTCAAATTTTTGGAAAAGCTTGCAAGAGAAAATGGGAACGCAGTTGAGGTTGAGTACCGCTTATCATCCTTAGACAGACGGACAGAGTGAGCGAACTATATAAACGCTGGAGGACATGCTTAGGACTTGCGTGATGGACTTCAAGGGAAATTGGGACGAGCACCTACCCTTAGTTGAATTTGCGTATAACAATAGTTACCATGCGAGTATCGACATGCCACCATACGAAGCTCTTTACGGAAGAAAGTGCAGAGCGCCATTATGTTGGGACGAAGTCGGAGAACGACGGATACTCGGACCAGAGCTAGTACAACAAACCGCAGACGTGGTGACAGTGATAAGAGCCAGACTAGTAGCAGCTCAAGACCGCCAGAAAAAGTACGCAGATTTGCATCGGCAGGACTGAGTCTTTAAAGTCGGCAGTTTCGTATTCTTGAAGGTATCACCATGGAAGGGAAAGATCCGTTTCGGCAAGAAAGGAAAGTTGAGTCCAAGATTCATAGGACCGTTCGAGATACTGAAACGAGTGGGCGAAGTGGCATACAAAGTTGCATTACCACCCGAGTTGGAGCACATTCACAACGTGTTCCACATCTTCGTGTTGCGACCGTACAAGGCCGACTACAAGAACGTGATTTCTTATGAACCCATTCAAGTGGAGAAGAACTTGGCGTATGAAGAAATTCCTGTCCAGATATTAGATAGGAAAGAACAGACACTAAGAAATAAAGTTATTTTATCTGTAAAAGTACTTTGGCGTAACCACGATGTCGAGGAGGCTACAGTGGAAATTAGAAGATAGGATAATGAGGGATTATCCCCATCTATTTGTGTAACCCTGTAGCAATTCTGAGGACGAAATTTTTATAAGGGGGGATGATGTAATACCCGAGAATTTCTGAATATTATTAAATGAATATATTAATGGAAATGAATATTTATTTGAATATAAATATGTAAGTGTTATGAGATGAGTTAACTCAATTATATTAAGTTGAATAATTATAATAATTGAGAAAATATGGAGTTTGCGATAAGCTCATTGAATGCCTTGTGTGGCACAGGAATAGAAACGTTGATGAGATAATTAACGAAGGAATTATTAAGTGAACAATTAATCTATATTAATTGATAATATAATAATGGTATGTTGAAGTATTATTATTGCGAGTGATAGCATAATAATAAATAAATTGGTTATAAATATAATAAGAATCGTATTTATTAAACTATTGAAGAATGTGATTATTTCTCGTATAGTAATAATTGATAAGGGTAAATTAAAGAAGGAATTACTACGTGAACAATTAATCAAATATTAATTGTTATTTAATTGTAATGGAATATTAATGGTGATTAATAATATGTTGATTATTATTATTGCAAGTAATAGAATAATAATAAGCAACTTGTTTATAAATATAATAAGATTTATATTTATTTAATGTGATAATTAATCATATAAATGTTAATTAATTGTTATGAAGATTAATAACTACATTGATTGATGAGGGATGAATTAATTAATATTATTATTATTAATTAATTGATAAGATAAGTAATTAATTAATTGCCATTGAGAATAATAATATATAAACGAATAGATTATATTTGCTCAACTAGTTGATATGTGAAAAAGATGTGATAATTAAAAGTATAACATATAATAATGACACATGTGTTATATAGTGTAGTGTAACGTTAAATGTGACTATACTACATATAGAAATCATGTGTTAAGAATGATTAAACTATATAAGCTACATGATTTATGCTTATGTGACAATTATGTGTGAGTATACATTAAAATAGTACATCATGAACAATTGTTGATTAATAGAATTTAATAATAAAAGAGACAATGTAATGTGATAATATCTGAGAAAATTATACCGGTATGATAAAATGTACATGGATTATATGTGTGCAAATTACACTTACTACATTATGTGAATTACATTGTGACATTAAAATTACAACCTAAACATGTATTATATGAATACAACTTAGGTATATATAATATGTGCAAAGTAACATAAGTGTTGTGTATATTAATGTTGCTAGAATGCTGAGATACACTACTTGTGCCATATTGATAGTCACTATCTCTCCCTCACACGTGAACACTCCAAGCTATCCTATTCCCCTATAACCTTGAAACTCAGCAAACTTCCATAGCTGCTAGGAAATGATAAACAAGGGAGTGGGATTCGTGATGGAATCCAACCACTAAATCACCAGCTTCTTCTTGCCCAATGAATTCTTCGATTTCTCATTGATTCAAACCATGGAGCAAAGCTATGAACTGGGCAATAAATTCTCTATAAATGGAAGCTCTCCCTCTCATTTCTCAGTTGGTAGAAAAATATTTTTTGAAAAATTTAAGTAGAGAGTGAGTACTTATATACATATCAGTAGAGGAAGTGTGAATCAGCTTTTGCATAACAGAGGTATAATATACCTTCCATGTTCTTCATTCTTCTTCTTCATTTTGTTTTCTGTCAAAAATTCCAATTCTTGATCATAGTTGCCATTCATGCTAAATTTGATTAGAACATGTTTCTTAGTTGCTATACAAACTTATAAGCATGTTTAAACTGGAATGTGGCTGATTAGAATCAAATTCATGAAGTAACAATGCCATAACTTACTAAATAAAATATGTTTGGTATTGATTATGGTCGTATGTGATAATAATGATATGAGAGTATGTTTAACTCAATAGGAGGAACGTTAAGGATAAAAGACAATATAAGTTATATTAGTCGAAAATTGTGAATTAATATGATACTATATATGGTATAACTGTGTAGCTAGGTTAAAACTTAGCTTATGTGTTGATCGTTTATCCAAGATAAGATATGATGTTAAACAATATGACTAATGAATATCATATATATACGTAACTATATTACGATAGGGATTCAAAAGTGTTGATTTACTTTACGTGGATAGACTACGCTTAAGACAAGTTCCCTAACTTACACTATTTTATTGTGCAAGTATCCTATCCTTGTGTTTACTTTATTCAAGGAACATTGTAAGCAAGATCCTAACTCTACTCTTTATTGAGCGTTCATTAAGCTTGTGCTATTATTGTCGTACAAGTAAACTTTTGAGATTGCAATTCAGATATTATAATTATATACTTCATGGATAAAATAAAAGTCGATTTATATTCTTCGATCTTTAAATCTTGAGATTTGGACTTAAAATTATTGCGATCTATGCCATTTGATTCGGCTAGACTTATATCATGATTAGAAAGATATCCAAACTAATTGATTGGTGCGGAGTCTTATATTGACTGAGACGAACAACCTTCTTTGAAGGGAAAATATATTTGTTGGGAGACCGACGTGCGCACTTGGGTATGATTAAATGTTATGCCATTATATAGGGTACTTTAGGCTGATCACCTGTTGTACTTATTTTGTAGAATTATCAGTTTATTACTGTTAAATTCGAGTAGAAGTTCATAGTCCTTAGTGACTGCTCAGTAGTTCAATTATCTTGAAATCGTGAATTGATTTAGATTGAATCCTATTCATATTATTCTGTCCTTAGCGACTGTTATTAAAAACTGTTGATATTTCTTGTTGTCTCGAACTATCACACCTTTCTATACCCTTTTGGATTCGAGAACTATAATACTCACCCTTGTTGTATTACTTGCTGAGCAAACTTGTTGCTCATTCTTGCTTTCTCTAAAATATTTCAGTTAAGGCAGAGCAGGGTGGACCGTTGGGCGCTGACAAGGGCAAGGGCAAAGCTACCGACTAGCTAGCCCCTTTTATGATCTAAGTATTATAATGTTGTATTAAGTCTATTAAGATGATGTATTAAGACTGATTCAGAACCATGTTTAAGCTTAAGTAGGTTATGTATTAAGTCTTTATTTGATATTATTATGTAATCTATTAAGTACTGCAGGTTGAGAGACTTGGGGGAATAATTATAATAAATCATTGTATATTATTCTAGATTAGATCTTCCGCTGTGAATATATGTTTTAGATATTATTATTGTATTATTATTAGAACGTGACGAACTGAATTCGAGAGACTAGTGGTGGTCCGAATTTGGGGGAGTCACAAGACCTTCGTATTGTTTCAAATTTACAAAGAAAGAAGTGATTAAGAGTTGTATTACTTTGTTCTAGTTTGGTTAGCGTCAAAAGGAGAAACCCATGACTATCGAGTTCAAAACAACGCGTGCATCTCACACAAGTCTTCATTTAGTGAGACCTTCTTATTGTTTCATTGGTTCTCTAAAATTGTCATAGAAAGAGGTTATTAGGAGTACTATAACTTCATTTTTTTGGCTAAATTTAGACTGTATTAAAAGAAAAGGAGATTACAAACTGTCATGGGAACCCCAATCAAAATATAGTATAGACATCATAGGACATACCCTATGATGTCTTGACTATACAAGAAAGTAAGGCCACATCCAATAAGCTGAAACAAATAGAACATTAAATTGCCAAAGCCGAACCAAACTGATACATTACAAATATACACAATACAAATAGCCCATCAGCAAAAAATAAAACATAGGCCAAAGGAACCAAAGCAGCTTCCGACCAACAGATACAACTAGCATCTGCAAACCAAGAGCAGTAAACCAACAATCACTTGGCCCATGCCAATCCAAACAGCAGCATAGGTCTAGACACCTTCTGAGGCTAAACTGCAAACCTCCAAACTATGCAAATCACATCAGAAGTAGCCAAATCTTAGCTAAGGAGCTGCTCAGCAGTTCAGCAGCCAAATCCTGCAGCAGTAACATCACATAACCCTTCAGCAGCATGCCAGTCACCATTGCTGCCCAACTGATAGCAGCTAATCACTCCCCGCCATCAGCAGCAAACCAAACCAGTAAAATCGAGTAGCAACCAGCCCAACAACAATATACAAAACTTTAGCAAACTGCAGCAGCCCAAAAAAAATAACTGCAGCAGCCCAGAAAAGCCAGATGCCTAAATTTACT
This sequence comes from Panax stipuleanatus, assembly GCA_020205555.1. NCBI lineage: Eukaryota > Viridiplantae > Streptophyta > Magnoliopsida > Apiales > Araliaceae > Panax > Panax stipuleanatus. The sequence goes on from JAINUT010001703.1 coordinate 110,475, forward strand.
GCAGCACGAGAGCACAGCAGCATGGCGACAGCAAAAACCAGCAAAAAAACCCACCCCAACTAAAGAGCAACATCAGAGCCAATATTAATAGAGAAACTAGGCAGAATAATGAGGCAGCCAGACAGACAAGCATGCAACCAACCAAACTAAAAGAAAACCCCACTCATGGGAAGCCCAATACACACTCTGCAACACAGCCAGACAAGAAGGCAAACAAATAGGGCCAGCAAATACCCCCAAAATCAGCAGCATGCAATTTCAACCACCAACACAATTAGTCATTCAAAATCAGTCTCTCAGAATCATTATAAGATAACAACCCACCCAATGAAACTAGCATGCCAATGGTAAAAACAACAACAAGCTTCCAGCAGTAGAAACAAGAGGGAGGTTGTGACGCCCCAAAATCCGGGACCGTCACTTGGTCTCTCGAATTCGATTCGTCACGTGCTCATGATAATATATCACAATAATAATACGACTAGATGTCGCATCGCACAACGGAATAATACACAACTAATACCGAATAAATTACATTTAAATAATATAATTATTCATGTCCCAAGGTCTCGTAACTTAAATAGTGATTACATAGCTTAGACATATCGTAAGCAATAATAACCTTAACTAGTATATAATATCATAAGTTCTTTATTACAATCATAAGTCCTACATAATTTAAGCTACTCAGTAATCTTTCCCTTGCCCTAATCTATGCCCGAAGGTCCGCACTGCTCTGCCTGAACTGAAATATTTTAGGGAAAGCAAGAATGAGCACAAATTGCCCAGCAAGTAATATACAATAAGGGTGAGTAATAAAATTCTCAATTCTCAAAAGGGTAAAGCAAGGTTTGATAGTTCAAGGATAACAAGAATATCAACAGTTTTCAATAACAGTCGCTAATGACAGAATAATATCAATGTGATTCAATAATAAATCAATTCAAGATTTCAAGATAACTGAATACTGAGCAGTCACTAAGGACTATGAATTTCCACAGGAATTGACAGTAATAAACTAAAAATCCTACAAAAACAAGTACAACAGGTGATCAGCCTAAAGTACCCTATGTTATGCATAACACTCAATCATACTAATGTGCGCGCGTCGGTTCTCCAACAGTTATATTTTGTTCTTCTCAGTCAAATACAAGATCCCGCACCAATCAATCGATTTGGGTCGCCTTTCAATAATATAAGTCTAGCCGAATCAAATGGCATAGATCTCAACAACTATAAATTGAATTTCAAGATTTAAAGTCCGAAGAATATAGTTCGACTTTTATCTTATTCATGAAGTATATGATTCATAATATCTGAATTTAAATCTCAAGAGTTTACTTGTGCGGCAATAATAGCATAAGCCAATTGAATGTTCAATAAAGAGTAGAGTTAGGAACTTGCTTACAACGTTCCTTGAATAAAGTAAAACACAAAGGTCTACGATACTTGCACTTATAAATGAGTGTAAGTAAGGAAACTTGCACTGTAAAAGAGTGTAAGTTAGAGAACTTGCCTTATGCGTAGTTTACTCACGTAAAACTAGCCAACACTTTTGAATTTCTATCATAATATAGTTACGTATATATATGATATTCATTATTCATATAATTTAACTTCATATTTTGTCTTCGAATATACGATCAACACATAAGTTAAGTTTTAACCTAGCTACACAGTTATATAGAATATAATTTCTATTCTTAACTTCCTCTTTTCTCAAGTTGATCATATTCATACATCATTACTATCATGTGAGACTACCACAATTAGCAAACATACTCGCATTTTATTAATATCACATAAGACCACAATCAATACTAAATATATTTCATTTTAGCAAGTTATGGCATTCCCATAAGTTAACCATTAAAATCGGATTCACATATATCACATAGTATATATACATGTTAAAGAGTCTTTTTATATTCGTATAACTTTCCCTTGTTCCAAACATATGTGATATAGATTCTAAGTCGACACTTACGGTAATGAAATTTACAAAGCCTATCATGCTCGCTTTTAAAACACATAAGGTAATCATATACTTATATTAAACATGTTCATGAGTTTTCATATCATATATATGCAACTATCATGGTCATTAGTTTGAAAACATGCTTCATTTACGCAAATTTGGTTTCACTATATGTAACATAGTAGCCAAACATGAATGATACGTTAGCAAGTCTACAAGTTCTATCAAACATGTTCATAAGTATCGAAATTCAAATCTCAATGTAACATGTCGACGTTCACGTTTAACACTTATACTTTCATTAATAAAGTTTGCTAATACGTTCTAACACGTTCATGCTACATTATGAAATCTATATACGTAAGTTTATGTGTCCGACATGTATTTCAAGTTTATACAAACATGCCTGGAAAATCAGAATACTAACATACTTCATTTATGCTAACGTTCGTTTATAAAACTTTAAGTTACTTTGAAGAACATAAGTCTTTTTGTCAAAATGTATACCATCTTGGTTTAAAACATGTTTACATGCCTTAGTATATTTATATATATATATATATGTTACACAAGCTAGCATGTTGTCTTAAACTAAATCAAACGAGTAATTCCTAATAGCCTTGGAGCAGGATGCAGGGAACTGCTGCAGGCTGCTGGCGCAGCTGCCCAGTGTAAAACTGGCGCAGCTGCGCCGGCTCCCAGCCAGCGGCAGACAGTTCCAGAAAACGACAGTTTCAAAACCCAAACACAGAAAATTCCTACGAAATTACTATCAATCCCACTATATTACCTCACGATCACGTACATTAGCTTATATAACAATCATTTAACATTATTGAATCACCAATTCATGAATTCCAACTTAATTTCAATAATTAAAGTTTTCACAGAATTTGCAGAACATAAACCGAAAATAAAAATAAAGGACAAGGAACATGTATGTATGTCCATATAACAGTTAATCAAGCTTTCTATAATTCAATTATACTTCAATTCCTCATGATCAAGAACTTGGATTTTGACAGAAACAAGCAATGGAGTTTTGACAGAGAATAAAATGAAGAATAAGGATTTTGAAATTATACCTCTGTAATGCAATCTCAACTTCTCAGAATACTTAACACTGATATATATATATATATATATATATATATGCTTTCAATTTCAAACTTAACCAATTCTCAGCAAAGAAAAATATGAAGAAATGAGGCTATATTTATAGAACTCCCATTATATAGACAATGCAATTGCCTACCATTTCAAACCAACAGAAATTTGAATTGCAGGGAGGTTATGAGATGGTAGGTAATTGGTTGGTAAATGTAATCATAATTCCCACTCCCTTGTTCATCATGATAGCTAAGCTTGGGAGAAGAATGGGGAGAATAGGCCTTAGCCTTATGTCAAGCACGTGAAGGAGAATGAGACTAGCATTTAGGGACAAAGCACAATACTAACTCAGCATTTGCAACATACTACACTTAAATCACTATACACATATGTATTAAATACTTAGGCTATCTACATATATATATATATATATATATATATATTTTATACATATGTCTTTAATTGAAATGTCACACTATAATTCACATAATGTAGTAAGTGTGACTTGTACACATATAATCCATGTATATTTTTATCATACTGGTATAATTTACTTGGATGTTATCACATTATTAAATTCTACAATCAACAATTGATTACAATATATTCATATTATGTTAATGTATACTTACATACATATTGTCACATAGGTATTAATCATGTAGCTCACATAGTTTAATAAATCCCAATACATGGTCCATATATATAGTATAGTCACATAAATGTTGCACCACACTATATAATATAGTTGTATTCCATATACTTTATATATTCAAGTATTGCACATTTGCACCTATCAATTAATATAATCTTATTATATTAATAACTTACTTATTTGTTTTATTATTCCTAATGTCAAATAAATAAATTATTTATCTCATTCATTAATTAACGATAATATTAATTAATCCATTCCTCATTGATTATTAATTTCCATAATAATCGATTAACACTTATATGATTAAATATCACATTAAATGAATATAAATCTTATTATATTATAGACACATTGCTCATTATTAATATTATATTTTGTGCAATAATAATAATCACATATTATTAATTAATCACCATTAATATTCTATAACAATTATTCTACGATGACAATTAATTAATATTCTACGATTAACAAATAATATAGATTAATTGTTCGCTTAAATTAATATAATCATTATTATTTTCCATCACGGTGCCACACAAGGCATTTCATCGAGTTTATTATAAACTCCATATTTTTCTGAATTGTCATAAATATTTAATTTAATATAATTGAGTTACTCATCTCATAACACAAAATTATTTATATTCAAATAAATTTGTATTCCCATTAATATATTTATTTAATAATATATGAAAATTCTCGGGGATTACAGAGGTAACATAAAATTTAGAACCGGACCTACCAACTTCCAGTAGCTAGATTACAAGGCCAACCAAATGTAACATGGCATGTCCTTAACTTTCTGAAATTTGCGAATTGAGTGAAGCTTACATTTTAAAATCTACAACACAGTGAGAGTAATATTCCTAACAGGAGTAAAGCTTTTTCCATGAGTTCTAGCGTTACGCTCCTGCCAAATATCACGTTCAAAATGATGCGTACATTTCACACAAGTCTTTATTTAGGGAGACCTTATTATTTTATTGGTTCTCTAAATTATCAAATAAAGAGGTGATTAGGGGTCCTATTACTTCGTTCTAATTTGATTACCATCAAAAGGAGCAATCCCATGACTATTGCTTTAAAAACGATGTGTACATCTCACACAAGTCTTTATTTAAGAAGACCTTCTTATTGTTTCATGGGTTCTCTCAAATTATCAAAGAAAGAGGTGATTATAAGTCATATGAACTTCGTTCTAGTTTGATTCGCATCAAAAAGAACAATTCCTATCACTAGTGCCTTCAAAACGATTCGTACATCTCATACAAGTCTTCATTTGGGGAGACTTTCTAATTGTTTCATTAGTTCTTTCAAATTGTCAAAATATAGATGATTATGAGTCCTATTACTTCATTCTAGTTGAAATTAGCATCAATAAGAGAATCCCATCACTATCGCGTCGAAAACAATGCGTAGATCTAACAGAAATCTTTATTTAGGGAGACCTTCATATTATTTCATTGGTTGTTTCGAATTTACAAAGAAAGAGGTGATTAGGAGTCCTATAACTTCGTTCTAGTTCGATTAGCATCAAAATGAGCAATCCCATTACTATCACGTTCAAAAAGATGCGTACATCTCACACAAGTCTTCATTTAAGAAGACATTCTTATTGTTTCATTGGTTCTCCAAAATATCAAAGAAAGAGGTAATTATAATCATATTACTTCGTTCTAATTTGATTAGCATCAAAAAGAGCAATCCCATGACTATCGCGTTAAAAATAATGCGTATATCTCACACAAGTCTTTATTTAGGAAGACCTTATTGTTTCATTGGTTCTCTCAAATTGTCAAAGAAAGATGTGATTATGAGTCATATAACTTCGTTCTATATTGATTAGCATCAAAAGGACCAATCTTATCACTAGTGCCTTCAAAACATCTCACACAAGTCTTCATTTAGGGAGACCTTCTTATCGTTTCATTAGTTGTCTCAAATTGTCAAAATATAGGTGATTATGGGTCCTATTACTTCGTTCTAGTGGAAATTAGCTTCAAAAGGAGCAATCTCATCACTATCGCGTCCAAAATGATGCGTAGATATCACACAAGTCTTCATTTAGGAAGACCTTCTTATTCTTTCATTGGTTCTCTAAAATTGTCAAAGAAAGAGGTGATTAGGAGTTCTATTACTTCGTTCTAATTTGATTAGCATCAAAAGGAGCAATCCCATGACAATCACGTTAAAAACAAAGCGTATATCTCACACAAGTTTTTATTTAGGGAGATCTTCTTATTGTTTCATTGGTTCTCTTAAATTGTTAGAGAAAAAGGTGATTATGAGTCATATGACTTCGTTCTAATTTGATTAGCATCAAAAGGAGCAATCCTATCACTAGTGCCTTCAAAACGATCCGTACATCTCACACAAATCTTCATTTAGGGATGCCTTCTTATTGTTTCATTAGTTCTCTAAATTATCAAAATATAGGTGATTATGAGTCCTATTACTTCGTTCTAGTTGAAATTAGCATTAAAAAGTGCAATCCCATCATTATTGCGGCCAAAACGATGCGTAGATATCATACAAGTCTTCATTTAGGAGACCTTCGTATTGTTTCATTGGTTGTTTCAAATTTACAAAGAAAGAGGTGATTAAGATTTATATTACTTCGTTCTAGTTTGAAGAGCGTCAAAAGGAAAAACACATGACTATCGTGTTCAAAACAATGCGTACATCTCACACAAGTCTTCATTTAGGGAGACCTTCTTATTTTTTCATTGATTCTCTAAAATTAGTCAAAGAAAGAGGTGATTAGGAGTCCTATAGCTTCGTTCTAATTCGATTAGCATCAAAAGGAGCAATCCCATTACTATTACTTTAAGAACGATGCGTACATCTCACACAAGTTTTTATTTTAGGAGACTTCTTATTGTTTTATTGGTTCTCTAAAATTATCAAAGAAAGAGGTTGTAACGATTGAAGATTTTTATATTTAATTTTAAATATTTATTGAGTTAAATAAATAAATTATGTGATTTATGGAAGTGATTTAATTAAGTGTACATATTAATTAAATAAATGTGTAAAATTTAATTTAATTGATGTATATTAATTTTATATTATAGTTCTAATTTAATTGAGAGAATTAAATTAGATGAGATATGTGATGAAGTGTTACATGAATTATAATTAGCGAGTAATTATAATTATGTGGCAATTTTATGTGATTTATTGATGTTAGATTTTAATTAGTTAAATTAGATGATTAATATTTAATTAATTAAAATGTGACATTTAAAATAGGTGTTTAATGATTTGTTAAAATAAAAAAAAGGATTTTAAATGATTTTAATCAAACAAGGCCCTTGTATTTGTTTTAAACCTATTTCTACCAAACAGGGCCCTAACTATCAAAAAGCTATTTTTAAATAAACTGTTACCAAACAATACCTTAGCATTAATAATCTGTTTTTGAAAATAACCTTGTTTTGCCAAACAAGGCATTGTGGCTTTTGAAATTTGTAACTGACATTATACTTAATATAATTGTCAGTTATCTTATATATAATTAATCCTATATCTATTACTACGTATTATATTATACGTTATATTAGTTTATGCTAAGTTAGTCTAAGAATTAAGAAAGAAAGGAGGAACACAGAGGAGAGAAAGAGAGAAGAAGAAGAGGAAGAAGAAAGGGAGAACTCGTGAGAATCAAAGCAATTGGCATTATTTTCTTCTTCAAACATAAGTTAAAGGGTATGTCTTAATTCCTTTTTTATTTTTATGTTTTCTATGTTATCCTTGAGTATGAATTCTCTGTGTATGATTTAGCATGAGTGTTGTATAAATTTAGTGTACATATATATATATATATATATATATAGTGTGCTTATAATGGGTTATATATGAATTATATTCCATAAGAAGGAGAAAATAAAATTTTGTCAGAACAAGTTTTAATTGAAAACTGTGTTCACATAGAATTTATATGTTTTGATGATAAAGTAAAATTGATGAATTAGAATATACTAACATGCTTATTGGGAAATTGTTTGATGATTACATGTAATTACGTATATAATGTATGTATATAAAGTGGAATTGATGTGAAAAAATTTCTTACAGTGGATTATTTTGGAAAAATATGAGTTTTCATGAAAATGGCCAAATTGGATTTTTAAAACTTGTGATTATCATTATTTAGATGGTTGTTATATTATAGAAACATGTTATGTTATGTATTATTGCATGTGTATGGAGTTACAGTGGCTACGTTACTGTAATTCTCCGTTTGTTGGCTTGTATGGGTTGTTGGTAAAGTAGAGAGCCGTGGCTGTCTGCGTCTGGCCGAGTTGCTGGGCAGTTGTGCAGGCAGCAAGGCCAGGAGCAGCGCAGCTGTGCCACTGGACCTGTCCCAGATTCAACCCCTGCGCAGCTGCGCCGGTGTTAAGGCAGCTGGCTGCGCAGCTGCCCCATGCACAGTGCTTGGGCAATGAGTTTAGTTTATTTGTGCAGATTATTTTTGAGCCTTATTTTAATTATTCATTTATAGTGGACATATATTTAAATGATATAACATGTTGTTATATAATTGTGATAAATTCATATTTGAGAAAAAAGAAGTTTTGAAAACCTAATATAGTATATAAATTATAAACTATAATTGTTTTATTGTAAATGAGTTACTTAATTATAATTTGGTTAATTATAATTAAGAGTAAGTGTTTAATTTAAAGGATAATATTGTGAAATTGTAATGTATAGAAATTGATTATTTTAATCAATTAGATGTTAATTTAAATTATAATTTAAGTAATTATAATTAATAAATGCATGTTTAATTGTGGATTTTAAATTGTGTAATTATAATGAATGTTTAATTATTGATTATAATTGATAAATACATGATTAAATTGTGTAATGATAAATGCATGATATAGTTTAATTGATTATAAATTATAAATTATTTATAATTTAAAAGGTAATTATAATTTAAGTAATTATAATTTGATTAAGTGTTTAAATTATAATTGTTTAATTATAATTTAACTAAATACATAATTAATTTAATTATGTGACTACGGATGTGATGTAATTAACTATGTGATAGTTGATTATTATTATTTATTTAATTAGAGTGAGTTAACCATGAAGGTTAACCACTTATGTAAATTAGTTATGTGTTAACTGATTTAGATTATTATAATTGAATGTATATACGAAGTGTTTAAGTACGTGGTTGAGTTAAGTAGCTTACGCTTAAGGCAAGTCTTCTAACCCTAAACTTGTTAATTATATACAAATTCTTGAATTCATATATTCATTGTTGAGAATGTCCTTTCCATTTCTGTATTGGACAATTGTTTATTTAATTGAAATGATCTTAACTTATTGTTCAAGTAAGATCTAGTTATTATTTTAAATGCTTTAAGTTGATTCTAAAGCATATGTTAGTTCATAATTCTGTTATTTATGAATTATTGATAGTCGATTCAACTAATCCTTAGTTGATGAACGTGAAATTTAAATTACCCTTGTAAGCTTATCCAAACCAAACTTTCTTTGGTGCGGACTTGAATTCAAATTGCTGAGTTGAACAACCCTATGTACGAGGGGAGGTTACTACGCATAGCGCTTAAGATGTTTGTGCACAATACATGGTACAAAGGGCTGATCCCCCTAAGTACGAGTTAAGGTCCATAGTCTTATTGACTGTTAAAGGTTTAAATAAAATATTTATAACCTAGGACAAGAGTTCAAAAGGTCTTATGACACTCAGATAAATTCTATTTTTGAATTGTAATTGTGATGAAAGAATTATTATTCAATTCTTTATTGTTGAAGCGAATCATATATTCAGATTCTTTGAAAGATATCCTTTCATGTATATATTATTGTTAAACTCCAGTGAGCTGTGGTTTGCTCACTCTTGCATTAAATAACAATTTCAGTTAAGGTTGATAACGCTGATGCTCCGTCTACAAGTAAGGGCAAGGGAAAGCAAAACAAGTGAAGACTTATTTTTATTTAACTGAGAATGATTGTACTAAGACTTGGCTGTTATGTTTTTATTTCCGCACTTATTATATTCATGTCAGGGTTAGAGTAACCCGAGATTATTTTAAAAAGGTTGTAACCCTTGTTGTAAGGGAGATTTATTTATTTTAATTTAAATTGTAGGTTATTTTGCATTATTCATTGGGTAGATGTATGTTAAATTAGAAAGTGAACACCAAATCATGTGAAAATGAAGTACCCGATTTGGGGGTGTCACAGAGGTGATTATGAGTCCTATTACTTCGTTCTAATTTGATTAGCATCAAAAGGAGCAATCCCACGATTATCGCATTAAAAACTATGCGAACACCTCACACAAGTTTTTATTTAGGGAGACCATCTTATTGTTTCATTGGTTATCTCAAATTGTCAAAGAAAGAGGTGATTAAAAGTCATATGACTTCGATTCTATTTTGATTAGCATCAAAAGGAGCAATCCTATCACTAGTGTCTTCAAAACGATTCGTTCATCTCACACAAGTCTTCATTTAGGAAGACCTTATTGTTTCATTAGTTTTCTAAAATGTTCAATGAAAAAGGTGACTAAAGTCCTATAACTTTGTTTCTAGTTCGATTAGC